>PVIU01003465.1:127500-144644 GCA_004026605.1 Ondatra zibethicus
ATTATGCTATTCCAAAAAGGGAGGCATCGGAATAATTGAGCAGATTTACTGTGGTTTTGGTTGCTTGGGTCTAGGAACCTGACTAGAAGAAGTGAGGGAGTGAAAAAAGGACAGACACACATGGAAACCTGGGTTTAGGGGAGTTGTGGTAGAGCAACACCCATACTGCATGACAGCATGGAACCTCGTCATGCTTATGGGCAGCACGCGGGGAAGGGTTTCTCGCGGTAGGAGTGTCTGTCGGTGCAGTTCCAGGCTGCAAGCTGCCAGGGAGGAGGAAGCAGTCGTTAGCTTTTGCACACACTGGTCAATCATTTAAAAGCACTCGGACTTGGATCAGAGGAAGGCTTTGCCATTTCTTGAGCCTGTTCCATATGGCTTTGCCAATTTCTCATGGATTGGAGGCACTGGGCCTTTGACATGTCTGTTCCCGTTTCAGCAATACACACTCTCTCAAGACTTCATCCGCTCTTCACACACCCACTCAGAACTTCCTTGGCTTTCCACACAACAGCCATCATGGAGATATTGACCAAGCATCTCCTGGTAGCCTGGCAACTCCTCTTTCTTGGGCATAAGAACCCCATGAGAAAGCCAATGAGACGGATGATTTTATAGATGAGAAAAATCATATTCAGAGAAACATGACGAAGGCCCACGGCTGGGAAGTGATGGAGTCAGTGCCCAATTCCAGGCACACTGGACTCCCAGGTCCCTGCCCTAGATGGCCTGGGGCATTTGATCCTGAGTCATTTCCTGTGCCGTTGGCCTGTTAATCCTGCTCCCTTCCACCTTCACTTATAGGTCAAGTGTCTTGTTGTTCTTGGATTTCCTGTGGCTTCTCTGCCTTTACTCTCATACGGGCCCTGTGTTATAAAACGAGGGCATCAATCGACTTGCCCTGAGTGGTCAATCGACCTGCCCACAGTGACCAAATATGCCACCCACAATGACGCTGTGTGTTCTCCTTAACTAGGTGGGACCTGTGGCCTTCATACAAGTCACCCTCACACAAGCAGCCTCCACCCTTGAGTGGAATGAATTCCTTCCCCTTTGGCCAACACCACAGAACTTGGGAAGGAATATGGGAAGTTGGTATCCGGAGGTTACTAAGCCTTAATTTTTTTTCTCTGGCCGAGTAATACTAAATCTTAGAGTCAGAATGTCCCTGGGCGTTATGTGGTCCCCATGCTCAGTCTAGCAAGCAACAGTGGGAGACCATCCTGCCTGTTCTAGCTTTATTTCTGCTGCCGTGATGAAATCTCCTGACAGAAAGCAACTTAGGAGAAGCTTATAATTTTAGTTCGTCACTGTGGAGACTTTACAGTGGCAGGAGCTTGAAGCAGGTTACATCAAAGCCACAGTCAGGAGCTGAAGGAAAAATACAAGAATCTTTGCTTGCCTGCTTGTTATTTTCAGCTGGCTTTCTCTTCTCTTACACTGTTCGGGATAACCTGCCTAAGGAATGGGGCCACCCACAGCTGGCTGGGTCTTCTACACCATTTAATAATCAAGGCAACTCTCCCTGGACACTCCCACAGGACAACTTAATAATTTCTCATTAATACTTTCTTCCTAGGCAATTCTAGGTTGTATCAAGTTGACAGAATTAAGAAGCACACTGCTTTCCAGAAGAGGGTGGCCCAATGCCCACGCTCACCCATAGGGTGTAAGGATCTTGTTTGTGCTCACTAATATTGGCTGTACTTCTGTATGGGAAATAGGATGCAGGCAAAAGACAGGCAGGCCAACCTAGGAGTAAACACAGTCTCACTTCTAAGGCTTCCTATAGTCAAGTGACTTGTCTTGACCAATGGAATGAGTGCAAGTAATGTTTCACTTCTGAACAGAGACTTAATCTCTCTCTCTCTCTTTCTCTCTCCTCTCCTTGTTTCTTCTGTTAGAACGACTCTGAATACCACAGTTTATAAATATTGATGGCTATGGATGGCCGAGGCTACTGGCCGCTCAAGACTCTATGAAGCTCGTCTTGAAGGGTGGCCCCAGTGAAGCACACCTCCTAATGCTCACTCACAGTCTTGCAAACTTTCCCCTGTTCACTTCTCCCTTGAACTGATGGAATGTAGCTGAAAGGACACTGTTTCTCTCATGGACACAGAGTTTATAGCTGATGCTCTCTTCCTCCTTTTTGGAAGCTCGGAGGTACCACATGGAGGAGAGAGAAGCTCGGACTATGAGGAGAGGACAGATGTTCTGCCTAGTGACCCCGGTGAGAGGGTTTCAAATGTGTGTGAGATGTCTCTAATGCTCTAGGAAGTCCTCAGGTTGACTGTCCCAGCCAACACCCAATGCAGCAGAAACCCACCCAGCTGAATCCCAAGAATCACCGGAGGCAATGGAATGAGGGCTGCTCTCAGTCACTGAATATTGAAGTGGTTTTCAGCAGCAATAGACAACACCACGCCAGAGACACTGATAACCTGTTGGCCACCATGACTGGGGAGTTTGTGGGGGTGATACTGTTAATGTTTGTGTGTTTGTTTTGTTTTTTTTTTCATATAAAGAGATTAGTGAAGCCAGACGGTGGTGGTGCATGCCTTTATTTCCAGCACTTGGGAGGCAGAGACAGGTGGATCTCTGTGAGTTTGAAGCCAGCCTGGTCTACAGAGCAAGTTCCAGAACAGCTAGGGCTGTTATACAGAGAAACCCTGTCTCAAAAACACCAGAGAGAAGAGAGAGTGAGAGAGCAAGAGAGCGAAAGAGAGAGCTATCAGGAGATGAACTTGATGTAAACAGAGACTGCACAGACCCAAATAATCACACAGAACTATATTAATTACAACACTGTTTGACCAATAGCTTAGGCGTATTTCTAGCTATCTCTTACATATTAAGCTAACCCATTTCTATTATTTTATATCTTATCATGAGGCTTGTGGTTTCTTACCTCTTGCTTCTTGGGCAGTTACATGGCATCTGCCTCCTTCGGCAGCTACATGGTGTCTCTCTGGCTCCACCTCCTTTCTCTCTGTACCTCTTCCAACCTGGTTATAGTCTGCCTTGTCACAGTCCAAAGTAGCTTTATTCATTAACCAATAAGAGCAACACATATACAGAAGGACATCCCACATCGACTTGAATTCAGGCAAACTGTAGGAAGGGTGTGCAGCACAATATGGCCATCTCCTTTTCCTGATTAATTAGATGGGGAGAATCAGAGGAAAGGAAGGGGCAGCATTTCAACTCCCACACACCTGCCAATGAGAGGGAACCACAGTTATTAGGGAATGGAGATCAAGGAGCAGGAGTGGCACAAATGCTTGAGGCAGTAAACACATCCAAGAGGGCATTTAGGTTTAGACTTGGGGTACTGATGGGGTCTGCATACAGCAATAATCCTCAGGAAGACCCAACTTGACTCTGTCTCTCAGATAAGAGACCAAGGCTGGAGGTGTGTGGGGAAGTGAGAGCTAACCTTGTGGGAGAATGACATTGAGAGAGACACTAGAGGGAGAGAAATAGTTGGGCTGAGGGATATCCATGGAAAATGCCTCCATGGTCATGGTCCTGGGAACCAGTGGTGAGGCAAAGAGCCTAGAGAAAGGCTGGAGCAGAGAGATGGCTCATCAGAGACAGAGGTCACACCAGTGTGTTTAGTAGATGGGATTCAATTGCTTCAAGGCCCATGGCAGAGTTGGGAGGTGATCTGTGATGGTTAGTATCTTCAGCTTGACAGGATATAAAATCACCAAGGAAACAAGCCTCCAGGCACACCTGTGAAGGATTAGATAATCCTAGCTACCTTAGGCTAATTGATCTACACTAAGTGTGGCCAGCACTGTTCCATGGGGCTAGGGTCAAAGACTGGATAAAATGGAGAAAGTCAGCCGAGTCAGAGCCTTCATTGGTTGCTGCTTCTTCCCTACGGATGCAATGTGACTGGTCCAAAATGACTAGACCCAGCTCCTGCAGTTACGACGTCCTACCATGATGGAATACACCCCGAAGTGTGAGCCAGACTCTGCTCTTCCCTCCTTAAGTAATTATTGCCGGTCTTTTGTCACAGCAAGGAGAAAAGCAACTGATAAGGGTCTAAGAGAAGGATACAGACTCAAGCTAGAGGCAGTGGCTCAGAAGACAGGATGTGTATGGTCTCCACCACGTGTCCCTCTTTTTATCTGCCCATTCACCCAGCCACCCACCCACCCACCCATCCATCCATCCATCCACCCATCCATCTCTCTTTAGGTTCTTGCTAGAGAATGCCGTAAGCAGGCATGATGATCAGATTAAGACCGACATAGACATGGGTCATCCTTTTGTTTGTGACAGGTTGAAACTCCCTTGAATTCTCTCCTCTCTGGATAAAAGTAGAGGCAACAGCCAGCACTTGTCAAGCGCTATTTGGGACCAAGCGCGCTTCCTGGGGCATTTTATACTTTCTGCCACTTAATAATTCCAAGGGCAGTAGTATGAGTAGGGACTGTTTGTGGCGAGGTGGCTGAGGCTTGGAAACACTGTCTTCTATCAGAGCGTGATGTGGCCTGGCACTCACACTCGGCTCAGGCCACTCTCTCCACTTACCTGTCCCTGTGAACCCATGTCATGTTCTACTCATTGAGGTGGGGGATAATGGAGGAGCAAGAGAAGGCTCCCTTAATTTATTCATGGGTATGAATCTCCCACAGGAGTAGTGGGTACATAAATAAGATGTAAAGGGGCCTGGAAAAGTGAGGTAATAATGTAATGTGTTCAGTTGCTTGGATGTTGGAGAAAGATCTCCATGGGTTAACTTTATTGTCGATGAGCGGTTTCTATGGGAATATCCATCCCAAACTCCAAGCAATTACCTTGGCAACAGCCCTGGAATGGAGCCAGTATGCAATCCTGAGCATGTGTAGCTGTAAAAGTCTGGTCATTGTGAACACACCTCCAACAGGGCTCTTTTCTCTCGCTCCTGCTTTGTCTTGCTCACCTTTCTCTGTATTGTGCTGTGCAAAAGACACTAGGTTTCCTGTTCTAGTTAGCTGGCAAACCCGCACTCCCCTAACCCAGCATACATACGTTTTTTGTAACTACCCTCCAGAGGCTTGCTTCATCAAGTAAGGAAAACCGAATTCTGTTTTCCTAAGTGACGGGATGTGTTTATCCTGGGACTCCGAGAGAGAGTGGGATTCAGCCCCTGGCCAGATGGATCCAGATATGCTCAGCAGAATTTGAGGCGCTGGGCCCCAAGGCCCTCCCCGACCTTGTGACTCACAGAGGACCGGTGCCAGAGACGTGCACCGTGTGTCCTGCCCGTGCTGGGCTGCACACAGGGTACACACAGGCTTCTGCTCCTTGGCTGCCTTAGGTGGTGCTGGGGTGGGGAGAAGGGGAGGGTGTGCTCTTGCTGGAACTGTGGTCCACCCTCCCAGCCCAATGTGAGTCATGCCTATTTTTAGCTTACCACTCACCCAGGTGGGCCAGGTTCCATGCTAACTGCTTGGAATTCTGTGTCTCCGTCTCTTACATGAAGTGGCTGAGAGACCTGGGAGCTTTGGAGCCTGTATTTTAGTGCATGTGGCTCTGGCAAAGGAGGAAATTACCCTTTGGGGACCTGGGGAATTTATGACAGGGACATCTACTGCTGATGGCTTTGTGAGCCTGTTGAGCCCACGGGCGCTGGGCGAGGGGCAGGGATGGCAACCAGAACCACGCCTGCCACTAAGCCTAGTGTACTTTGCTGGGGACAGACATGGCTAATAGGTCTTGGTACCCTAGAAGTAGCTTGGATACTGCTTCAGAGAAAGGTTCTGTGGTTAGTAGCCACATCTGTCTCTGAAACAGTGTGAGGGAGGGACAGTGCGGTCAGGGTAGCTGAGCACTGCTCTCTGATGTCCTGGCTTGCCGGGCACTGCATATGATTTACCTGTTGTAGAGAATGTATTAGATCCGCCTCTGGCCGTATTGCCCTGAATGTGCCAGATCTTCTGAAGTTAAAGCAATGTCAGGCCTGCTTAGTATTTGCATGCGAGAATTTATTCACTTCCGCTTGATTGGCCTTAGTTGTTTTCTCTTTCTCTCCCTTCCTCCTCTACCCCCTCCTCTCCCTCCTCTTTTTCTCCCCCCTTCTTCCTTCTTTCTTGAGATAAGGTCTCACGTATTCCAGACTAGCCTCAATAACTTTGACCTTCTGGTCCCCCTGCTTAAACCTCCTGTGTGTTAGGATTTCAGGTGTGCATTCCCACACCCGGTTCAATGCAGCACGTGGGATGGAAGCAGGGCTTTGTACCTGGCAGGCAAGTGCTCTATTAATGGAACTACATCCCCAGCCTTTACTAGTGTGGGTGGATAATCCAACTTGGGATTTCTTAGAACCAGACTGAGAGAAAAAGGGAGTTTAAGTCATTTATTTGGGAGTTGATCTTGGGAAGAACGGGGGTGGAGCGGCAAAGCAGGGTGTGTGTTTTAGGTAGGATTTTTATTGATGTGAGAGACATCATGACCATGGCCACTCTTATAAAGAAAGCATTTAATTGGGGTGGCTTGCTTATAGTTCAGAGGTTCAGTCCATTCTCATCATGGTGGGGAGCATGGCTGCGTGCAGGCAGACATGGTGCTGGCTACATCTTCATCAGAAGGCAACAGGAAGTGTATTCTGTCACACTAAGCACAGCTGGAGTAAAAGAGACCTTAAAGCACTGCCCCCCACCCCCAGCAGTGACACGCTTCCTCCAACAAGACCACACCAGCCACATCTCCTAGTAACGCCACTCCCTGTGAGATTGTGGGTGCCAATTACAAGCAAACCACCACGGAGTGTAAGGAAGCAGACGGCCACTGTGGCCCTACTAGGGGCCACTTGGTGACTGTTATAGATATTCTGTGGAGTTGTCAAGGGCTTGGCAGTGGGTTGTTTGTTTGCATCTCTGGCCAGAGATGCTCAGGGGTCTTCAGTATCCTACATCTTTGTCTGACCAGTGTGCCAACCGTGTGATCTTGAGCACCAGCAGGGCCCTCAGACTTAGAGCTTCAGGCCCTGGTGCAGGAACAGAAGGGAAAAGGGAGATTGGGATATAGGAGGTGTTCTTTCAGCCTGATGTCTAGCATCTAGAGGAGAGAGCCCCTGGCCTGGCTCCACATCCCCGCTTTGCTCTGTTGCACTGGACACACTGTCCAGCTTCTCTAACAGCTGTAGTTCTTGTCCAGAATGGTCCCCTGAGGGCTTTCTAAGGAGTGACATGAGGTAATGTCTATGGAAGGCTGAGCGCATTTCAGAAGTCTTGGGAAGTCTGAGCTATTGACCTCCCTTCCATCCCTTCTTCTCTTTTTCCCCTCCCTCCCTCCCTCCCTCCGTTCCTCTGGATACAGGAGAAATCAGGGTCTCTTCTTGGGGTTCTATGAATCATTAATAAAATAATTTAAGAATGAACTCAAACAGAAGCTCAAGGACAATTTTATCAGAATTTCGAGATAATCACGGGGCAGGCCAGCTGTAAATTTGAGCTGCCACCCAGAGGAGGAGAACGGATGAGAGGAGGAAGAAATCCACGCCATTGAGGCTGGCATGGCGGGCGGACCCACGGCAGACAAGCAACACTGTGGTGCAGAGGGGAGCTCAAGAGAAAGCAATGAAACTCCAGATGTTGGGAAAACAATGTGTTTAGTAAAGTTTGCTTAGGAAAGAGATAGAGGCAAAGGAAAAGTTACGCTTTTCCTGAATAATTCAGAGAAGCAGGCAGATTAGCAGTGAGATTCTAGAAAGGGTGAGGATAGTATCTCATTAAAGGACTAATTCTTCTACCTCTTTAGCATGGCTGAAGGTGAATCTACATTCCTAAGGGTGGTCCCTTGCCCAAGTGAACATTCAGCTGGTTGGCTTGCCCAAATCACTCAAGATCTCTCCATTTCTAAGAAGCCTGAAGCTCGCTTGGGCTGGCTGTTGTTCCCCGTTGGTTGTAGGTAGGACACATTGGTCACTTTAGTAAAGTCAGATATTCTTATGTGTTCTTCCCAAGCCATGCTGGTTGGGTGGACGGTAAGTGCATGCACAGTCTAGATGTCCAGATGTTGGATAGGCTAGGTGGGACCCCTCTGGTGTCTTGTCATCTTTACAGTGTGTGCAATAACTTGCTCTTTCCTCCCTAAGCTACACCCGTTTCAGGAGCAGGCAGCCCCTCCCCAGCCTTTGAGCTCCCTGACATTCCAGAGTCAAGGTCAAAGTGTAGCCAGTGACCCCTCACCCCATCTTTTCCTTGTCCTACAAGGGACATATGAGCACAGAGGGATGGTGTGAGGGTTGGCTTCTTTCCCCTGCTGGGCAGAGCTCCGCAGGACCAGGACCATGAAGGTGGGAAGGTAAACCAGCCCCAGGCTGCTGAAGGAGATGGCTAGTCTCCACTCAGCTCCTTAATTCTGGGGGAGGGGCAGTGAGGGCTCCAGAGCCTTAAGTGCACTCAAGTCTGAGCCTGCAGATGTTTTCCAGCTGTTTTTCATTGTCCACAGTGTCCTGAAGAGGAAATGGGCCTCGTCAGCAGCTCAAGGGGAAGGCGGCACACTGCTTCAGAGACAGGCTGGACTTCTTTGAGGACTTAAGGACGCAGCTCCAGACAAAGGGCGCAGGAAACACCCTGGTGGTTGACATTAGACCTTGTGGCCTGACAGGTAACCTGAGTGCTACCTCTATCTTCAGACTCTCTTGCCCTTCTGGCCACACCACCATGTGCCCTGCAGTCCCAACCCCCACATCAAAGGTTTTACACCTCGAGGATGGCAGTGCAGAACGTGTGGGTTCAGTCAGCTTAGGCAGATCTGCGTGGATCTGGAGAGCTTGCGTGGGGCCAGCTAGCAGGAGGAGAAATGGTTTGCAGCTGCAGTGGGCTATCCCAGGCCTAGGGGACTTGAATTTCCTGCTACAGACCTAGTGACTCCCATGGGTCAACACACAGCTGAGAGCTCTCAAGTGCCCATGAATGATCCCACAGCTTTTCAGGATGAGTAAGAACACGGACACAACCTGCAGAAACCATATGGAGGTTAGATGGGGCCACTGAGCCTATTTCCTGGGAATATCCTCTTTCCCAGAAAATGAATCAACACTTAAACTTCATCTTAGACAAATTTAACTCCAAACAGACCCTATCATTAAATGTAAAACTCAAACCCATGGACTGTTAGGAAATAAACACAGGGCAAAACAAAGTCCCTGGGATCCAGGACAAGATGAAGAGCCCTAGCCCTAGCACTGAGGCATACTCAACTGTTTCTTTCATCTCTTATGTGTGGGCTCTTCCCTTCAGGAGAGCCACCCTGAGGGTGAAGTCCTCACCTCCTCAACCCTTTTCCCCAGGACATGGAGCAGGGCCGGAATGTAGCATCTTCACCTTACACGCTGGTGAACAAATGCCCGAGCTGAATGCCACTCAGATGATACTGTGGGGTTTTGGCATCAGATGAACGGACTAGACCATTGTCTAAGTGAAGGTGGGGTGGAGTCTGCTGGCTGGGGGCCTTGAGGAGAGGCCCATGACGCGGCTGGCAGGCTTTGCTTTGCAATGGGCAAAGGCCTCCCTGGCCTTCCCGGGCTCAGCTTCTGCAACCTCCTTTGCAGCTATCCTCCTGGCAGCGTTGCAGTGGCTCCGGCTGGAACAGCAGAGCAGGGAGCACTAGCATTTCCTGAAAATACTATTTCATGACCTTTGACGGAAATGTAATGTAGGGGATTTTGCTGTGGATGCTGGGAAATGGATGAGATGTCAAAGATTCCGTGGAAGCCTCCACCCCATATGGGTTTCTCCCAGGCTCACGAAGAATGAATGCAAGAAAGGGTCTCAGAGGAGGAGGAGGAAGGGGAGGAGGGGCGCACAAAGCAACACTCTTCTGGAGGGGAAACAGGGAAGAGGAGGGAGGAGGGGAGGGGAAGGAAAGGGGAGGTTGGAAAGGGAGGAGGAGAGGAAAGGATGGAAGGTGAGGGGAGAGAGGAGGAAGGAAGGACAGAGGGTGAGGATACAAGGAGAGGGAGGAGGGGAGTGGGGAAGGGAAAAGAGGGAGACGGGAGGGTAGGGAAATGGAGCGGAGGGGAGAGAGAGAAAGGGAGGAAGGCAAGGAAGAGGATGGAAGAGAAGGGGAAAGGAGAGAGGGGGAAGGTAGGGTAAAGGATGGAGAGGAGGAGGAGGGAAGGGGAGAAGGAGAGGAGGAGGAGGGGAGGGGAGGTCTCCTGCCCTGCTCTTCCTCAGCCACAGGGTCCTGACGATCAGGCTTGTTTTCAGTCTGTCCTGGTGGGAAGGGAAATAACAGGGAACAGTTGAATAAATAAAGCTCCCCGCTCAATGGTGGCCACAGAGGTCATATTTTTCCTAATCTCCCATCTTGGCATGCCGAGGGGAGCTTGTTTTCACATTTTTAAAACTTATTTTTTTGAGAATGTCATACATGTATGCAATGAGTTTTGATCAAATCCACACCATTTCTGCCTCCACCTCTCCAACTCATCTCCTTCCACTTCTCCTTCTTCATTTCTTGTGCTCTTTCTTTTAACCCAGGGAGCCTATTAGGTGCTGCTAGTGAGTGTGTGTGTGTGTGTGTGCATGTGTGTGTGTGTGTATGATTGAGTATGTATGTGAGTGGGTATGTTTGTGTGTGAGGGTGGATAGATATGTAATTGGATATGTGTGTGTGAATGTGTGTATGTATGACTGGGTGTATATGTATGTATGGATGTGTGTGTATGTGAGTATGTGCATATGTGCGTGGGTGTATGGGTTGGTGTGTAGGTGGATATTGTGTGTATGTTGATATGTATTTGTGGGTATGTGTGTGCATGTATGTATGTGCAGGGATGGATGTGTGTGTATAAATATGTGTGTATGTGTGTCTGTATGTGGGTATGTGTGTGTGGATATGTTTGCATATATGTATATTGGTATATGTGTGCATGTTTGCATGCTTGTGTGTGCATGTGTATATTTGTATGTGTATGTGGGTCTGTGTGGGTGGGTTTGTGTGTGCATATGTGTGTGCATGTGTATGTGTGTATGTTTATGGCTGAGTGGTTGGGTGGATGATTGGATGTGTGGCTGTGTGTGTGGGCAACCTCCAGAGGGAGAACCTTCCAGAGGCTGTAACCCTTAAGAGGACTTTCCCTCCTGTCATAGGCATCAACTCCTCAGCTAGAAGTGGACGGTTCCTGGGCTCTCTTCTAGCCTCCTGAGAATCTGTTCAGGCCAAGAACCCATTAGGAACAGGAAGAAACACTTATGCCCAGAAGCATATAAGTTCAGAGGCGGCCTGGCTCCTTATCCCGCACATCCCAGTTGCTATAGCGCTGTGCATACCCTTTGCTGAATTCTGGCCTGCAAGCCACCTAATTCTTGCTTGCTTACTTGCTTGTGCTCAGCTTGATTTCTCTATTCCTATGCAGCTTATGGCCCCACGCCTGGGGAACAATGCCACCCACATTGTGCTGAGTCCTCCCACATCAATTAACACAATTAAGACAGCCTTCCCCCAGACATGTCCACAGGCCAATCCAATGTAGACAATCTGTCATTGAGACCTTCCCAGGGGATCCTAGATTGTGTCAAGCTAACAATCAAAGCTCAGGACCATAGCCACTGTGACCAGAATGTGGTGTCATTCTCAATTTCACATGTTAAAACCCTAGCTCCAAGACTAGAGTAGAATAGAAGGGAGTTTAGAGGTGTAGATGAGGTCATAAGGGTGGGGTCCTCATCAGTGCATGCACAGTCCCCAAGGAGTTCAGCTCCCCTCTCCACACACGAAGAGAGGGTGAGGAGGGACCATGTGTCTATGAACTAGGAGGCAGCCCTCACCTGAGACCAAAGCTTCTGGTGACAAGACCGTGGACTTCTGCTCTTATTATTTACAGCCCACCTAGTATTTAGTGATTTGTGAGGGGGCTTACGTGAGCTATGGTAAGCGCCCTGGCTGTGTACTTGTCCGATCCACCTCGGTCACACCTTGACGCCTCTGGCAACAACTTTGCATCGATGCTGAACTTGCTTTCGCCGCAGCTGAATTCTGCATTGTTAGCTCAAGATGAAGGTTCATTAGCTCTTGTTAAATCTCTTTTGGACACCCATAATTAAGGAACTATTTGGCTTGGAAAGCTTAGCAGAAACCAAAAAAGGAAAAAAAAAAGACTGAAATCTTTGAGGGCTCATGAAATTGGCCTGGCTTAGCTGCCTTGAGAGACATGCATAATAGGTTTTTTAGGTTAGAGACCATGACTCCTGGGGCACTGTGTTCCTTCACTTTGGGTTTCCCTCAGAGTCAAGGAAGCATAGAAGATTGACAGGACAATTGGTCTTAGACATTAATCTTGTGTACCCTGTATGGCTTGCAAACATCACTGTATTCTGGCAACTACAATTGTATTGACCCTGGAAATTGCCACTATATTCTGTTTCTGAGAAGGGTTTAAAAGTCTGATTGCTCTCAATAAAATTGTCACAGCCTCCGTCTTGCTGTGGCCCCTTCAACCTGAGCCTGGTTTAATTTTCCACCGGCCCTATCAGGTAACCCTTGCCCAGTGAATGCTTACAAAATCCCAAACCAAACAAGCATGCAATTTTGTGTCTCACAAACCCTTGGCTGACAAGAATGAAGCTGGGAGCCTCCCTATGGGTTCAGACAGCCACTCTATTAGCAAGAGTACACGACAACTTAATTAAAAAAAAGATTAATTTTTAATTATGTGTCTGTGTGTGAATGTCTATGCAGGGGACAACTGTCAGTGTAGATGTTGGAGGAGACCAGAGAAGGTGTCAGATTTCTTGGCGCTGTAGTTATAGTCTGTTTGAGATGTCCAGTGTGAGTGCTAGGACTCAAACTCAGGTTCTCTCTCCAAGAGCAACGCATGCTCTTGATTGCTGAACTACCTCTAATCTCCCCTTCACCTTGAATTTTAAAAATACAAATGATTTCTTTTTGTGATAGCAATCAAGCAAAAATCTGGAGGTTTCATAGTCTAACAATATGAGCTAAGGTTTCCTTAGTGTTTTGAAACCCATTTTAATTAGGATAATTTGACAAGTCAAAAATTCGACACTCTTCCATTCCTTTATCTTTTCCTCCTGGCATTAGGGATGGAACCCAGAGCTGCACTCCATCACGTGATATACCACTGAGCCTGCTCTTGGCCCCATTCACTCTTTTCCTTACACGGACATCTGAGTGTTGCAAGGAGGGCTTGTTCGCCCTGGCTGCCCAGAACCAAAATAATCACACAGAAATCATATTACTTAAATCATCGCTTGGCCCATTAGCTCTAACTTCTTATCGGCTAACTCTTACATCTTAGTTTAACCCATCTCCATTAATCTGTGCATCACCATGAGGTCGTGGCCTACCAGCAAAGATTAAGTGCATCTGTCTCTGGTGGCAGCTCCATGGCTTCTCTCTGACTCTGCCTTCCTTCTCCCAGCATTCAGTTTAGTTTCTCCCACCTAGCTCTGTTCCCCTATAGCTCTGCTATAGGCCCAAAGCAGTTCCAATGGTATTCACAGTATAGAGAGGGGAATCCAGTAGCATCTGAGCACTGTGTGTCTTGCCCCAGCACAGGAAAAGGTGCCATGGATAGACTCTGGGTCTTGAAGAACTGTCCTCTGGGCGAGGAGACAGCTGGTCCAGGGGACACAAGCTGCACAAAGAAGAGCATTTCTGCTGTGGGAGGTGCTCTGAGGTGCTGTGATGTCACTGAGGGGTGGGGAAGCCTTCTTTGGGGATTCCTCAGGTGGGTCTATCTGAGCAGCAATGGGGGATGATTGAAGCCAGGATAGGGGCTGCAGAGAGCAGCAGCCAGGCAGATGAGGGGTCAGGTCTGGGGGTTGTCCACACACACCGCCTGCTCTGGTGACGGTCAGTTGTTAAAGGATTACCTCCTTGAGATGTCCAGCTGGCTTCTCAAAGGTCACACTTCTTGAGGACTGTTTCCAGCTCAGAGTGAGTGAGTGAGTGTGTTTGTTTCTTCCTGTCCCCAGACGGTTCCCTGTGAACCTTGGGCTCTTCTCATGTAAAGCTGGCTTGAGGACTTCCTTTCTTGGAAGTGGGCTAGAGTCCACCCTCCTCCCACCCAGTGCTCCCCCAACTTCTGCCCCCCCACGCCCCCGCTCCCGCTGCCCACTTCTGCCTGGCCAGGTATCACAGTCCATGCTGTTGCAGGCTCTCTTTGCCTCCTGCCCGTGTCCCCTCTGTCCTCCTTGGCTTCCCTCACCGGAGTGTAGTGCTTGCACAACTCATTTCCTTTGGCTTCAGTTTTTACAGGACCAGAACTAAGGAGCCTATTGCAGTTAACTGCGTATTTAGCAAGTGTCCTATGGCCATACATGCCAATTGTTTTCAGTCAGGGGACATCTGATCTCTGTCCAAACCCCAGAGCTTACTGAGGGGCGGCTGGTAAACTCCGCATCCACTCTGAATCCTTACTGAGGGGCGGATGGTAAACTCCACGTCCACTCTGAATCCTTACTGTTACATTGGCACCTATGCTAAAGTCTTTCTGCTTTTCTGCTCTACTTTCTCCTCCTTCCCCTCTTTTCCTCTTCCCTTCTCTTCCATCTCCTCCCCTTGCCCTTGACTCCTTCCCTTCTTACCCCTCCCCCTCTCTTTGACTCTTTCCTTTTCCTCCCTCCTTCTCCCCTCCCCCGCCCCTTTCAAGCAGAGAACCAGGCTCTAGGACTTCACTCCACATGGGTCACCTGCTCACACTGTGGCTGCCCTGAATAGGCATGTTCTTGGGAGGAATGTGGGCTCCCTGCATGGCCCTGAATACCTTTGTTCCACTTAGCTGCCTTGCAGCATTGCATCAATTACACTTGAAGAAACATCTGTGGATGTTTTAACTGTGAAATCAAGACTGGGTGTTGCTCAATATGTAGACAAACTATAGTGTTCCCCCCCACAAAGAATGGGTCCCATATGGTGGTGGGTCCGTGACACTGAAGACTGGTGAGAGCAGGCACTGGGGTGGGTGCTGGGGCCCAACCAGGATCTGCCTGCCTGTCTTTTTCCTCTCCTAGGCTACTCCACAGAGACACCATATTCCATCTGCCTCCAGGCCCTTCTTTAAGTAGGGGTGATGATGATCCAGGGTCTTTTGGGGAGTCAAGTGGGGTCTTATTCAGCAAGAAGCCTGTGCGCAGGGAGCGTCAGGTCATCAGGGGGTGGGGGGCGGGGCATCAGGTGCCACAGTCCCCACAGAAGATGGAATCCAAATCCAGAGTGAACAGCGCCTATTTCTTGCCTGGCCACACCTGCTAGCTTGGTGTTTCCCAGGTTCAAATGCTTCTGTTCTTCCTGTCATGGCTCTTTGGCATGCCATTCTCTCAGGCATCATTATTTGCCTAACACTGGCTTTCAGGACTGGCAAGTGACCCAAGGGTCTCTCTTCACATCAGTTGTGCGGACATTCAAGCTTCTGCGCTACAAACCTGGGCATCTGTCTGTGCTTCCCCAGGGTTGTAAAATCCACTCTGGCTGGGTGTAAGTGGCTGCTCGGGTGTGACTCTGAGAGAAAAGGCCAACTCCACTCGAAGGTGCTCATGCTGGCGTGTGAAGATGGTGTGAAGACGGCTGAAAGCAGGAAAATGAGGGACTCCATAGGGAACATTCTAGAAAACTGTTTATGGATCTGAAAATTGTTTCAGCTTGAACATGCACATTACTCTCGGAGGGCCCCACTCCCATGCCCACTTGCACCCCTGGAGACTCAGGGTTGTTACCAATTAGGTAATTAATTATTCATAAGTTTGGGGATACAGACAAGTGTCACATTGCAAGGCTTTGACTGCAGAGATCTTTTAGATTAATTTCTTTTTTGGTAATTAACAGAATCAACCACTTTCCTAATTTTTAATAATAATTAAGCAAACTTGAGGACTTCATAGAGTGATGGCAGTAGACGAAGACCAAGTTCAGAGCTTCACTCTCAGGAGGGGACGTGAGGAGGTTCAGCAGAGGCCAGTGGCTCTTGTTTTCTAGATCTTGCCACTTCCCCATGCCCCATAATGTCTTGTTCTTAGCCCAGATTGACTCTGTAGTCCACGTTGGCCTTGAACTCTGGGAGATTGTTCCCTTTTCCCTAGCTCTGGGTTTACAAGTGTGAGCCACCACACCTGGCTTCTAGGTCTTTGTGTCTGATTTTTGAATCAGGGTCTTCTTAAAGACCAGACTGGACTTGAACTCACAGACATCTGCTTGCTCCTGCCTCGTGAATGCTGGGATTAAAGGTGTGCACCATAATGCCCGGCAAATGTATGATCGAAGGCTCTAATGAGTTCTAGGGATCTGAACTCAAGTCTTTGTGCTTGTGCAGCGAGCACTTTACCTACGGAGTCACCTCTCAGTTCAACTCTTTTGCTCATTAACTTTAATTAAGAGTCCTTTGATTCCAGAAAGTTTTCTGTTAGTTCTTTCAGAATTTCCCCTTCCCTCTTTTGAGGTTTTAATGTCTCTCTATTTGTCTTTCCACTACATATATTCTTTTTATTTTTGCTCTGCTTCCTTGGAGATTTTCTCAGCTGTGTTTACCTTTACTGTTGGCTTTAACTCAAGTTTTTCCCCTTTCACCATTTATTGATTGACTTGGCCTTTGGCTTTAATGTTAGGAATTGTTTAAAATTAGGGTCTTTGGGCTGATCAGATGGCTCAGCAGGTGAAGGGGCTTGCTGTGCAAGCCTGGTGATCTGGGTTCGGTCCTTGGTACCCACATAAACATAGAAAGAGAGAATTGGTCCTCTGACCTCCACATAGGTGCTGTCACATCACACAGGTGAGCTTGTGCGCGCGCGCGCACACACACACACACACACACACATGATGGGGGAAAAAAAAGAAAAGAGGGATATTTGGATGATGGGATAAAAGATTGTATTTATGAGTTACTGCTTTTAGACAATTATATTGGTATAGATTTTTCTATATTGATAAAAGTTAAATTATATTAAATATTGTATGCATATATGCTTCTACCTCTGTTTGAAATATTGTTTATGTATTGACATATATATTTACCATACTGCAATGTACATTACTACCTCCGATTAAGATACTTATACATTGTCTATGTTTGAAAGTCATCGTCCTCATTTATTGCACAGTTGTTTATTATCTTAGTCTTTAAGTTAGATAGGTATTGAGAATTATAGATCAGTAGTCATCTATGTTTGTTATATTTATGATTA
>PVIU01003466.1:0-144621 GCA_004026605.1 Ondatra zibethicus
TGCTGGGAGAGGGGACGTCGTCCTCTAAAGTTACTTCCAGCTGTCACGGGGGCGATGTTCTTTCTAGGGGATCCTGGTAAAAGAAATGATGGTTAAATTACCAGATTAATATTTGGCCTGGTAAAATTGCAAATAGTCTCTGAGTATTTCATGGAGGTCTGGCCAGAATGTTGTAAAAGAAGTGCACCATGTAAGCTAATCAAGTTGGAACCATCCTGTGCAGCTGGTATCCAAGCAGGTCTCGTAGTAGCGCTATCAGTATCATGACGTCATAGTAACCAGGTAGGGTTGTTGTGGGGCCCCATCTTCTTCCTGGAAACTTTTGGCTAGTGGCTCTTCCCCCATCATCAGAGGATATTGGTATTTCTAGTAAAGCACCCTCATCCTTCTTGGAGTTCTAGAAAAATGGAGAACACAAGACTACTGGCCCATTAAGCTGTGGGGTGATTTGGACAATAATAACTGGAATGTTGCCTTATACGGGAACTTGTAACAATACAACTTCTTGTTCTTCCTCTTCCTCTTGCCCTTCTTCCTGCTCTTCCTTCTACAGGTCTCACTATATGGTCCTGGTTGCCCTGGAACTGATAGAAATCCATCTGCTCTTAAGTGTTGGGATTAAAGATGTGTGCCGCACAACTTGTTGTCCTTGTAACTTCTTGTTTGGAAAACCTGATCCCTCAATCCTTCAGTCTCCTATATTTCCAACCCCCCTTTACACTGTTTTGGTTGGTGTTCATGATGAGACCACGGAGACTCATGCTTTAAAAATATAGCATTGGAGCCAGCAAGATGGATCAGTGGGTAAAGGCACTTTCTGCCAAGCCGCATGACCTGGGTTCAATCCCTAGACCCCCACATGGTGGAAAGACTCCCACAGGTTGTCTTCTGACCTCTACATCATACCATAGCACACACACACACCTGTACACAGACACTAAAGGAGCAATAAAATAAAATAAAAATGTATCATTCTCAACAGAACCTATCCCCATGTCAGTATAGCCCCATCTGCCTTCCAAAACTTTCCCTGAACCCAACTTTCCAGGCTTTCCTGTCTTCCCCTTGGGTGTCTTTTGTGCAAGATACCTTCAACTTTCTGTTGATCTCCTTGGGCTCCTTGATCCTGCTCCGTCTGCTCCTGGACCACTCTTCTTCTCACTCAGCACCCACATCCTACTTGTCTTCTAAGGATGTCCGTGAAAGTCCATCCTCCCAGTGAAAATGATAGTTCTCTCCTGACTCTCTACAGCATCACATCTGGGCTTCTCTCAAAACTTTCTCTTTCCTGACTTTCTAAGACTGTAATTGAGGACCATATCTCTAATATTCTTCATAGACTAGAGAATACTTGGAGGCTAGATTCATGTCTTATTTACTTATTTTAAAGTCTTTTTTGAAACTAGTCAGAATAAAACTCCCAAAGACCCTGGCTTTTATAAATCCTCAATTGATATCTCTTGAAGAGATTGTTGGGTAAGTGATGAATTGGGTCTAGCTTCTCTTTGGGCTATGAGCTCAGCAGCACACACTCTGGATTTGTCCCCTTGCAAATCATGAGGTTTATTTTTTCATCTGTACATTGGTGGAAATAACACCAATTACAGCATCAGTCTTGCTTCTCTTTCATGCTTGCTTCAAAGATCAAATGAGATGTGAAAGCTAAGAAGCATTGATGCAAAGAACTTACCTGGGGTCCAATAAAGCCAAGGATAACTAATGCACAAAACAATCCCACACCAGTTTGGAATTATTATTGATAAAAGGGTTATTTATTTGAGGGGAAAAAACTTACAGAACACCGTCCTAGACAACAGCCTTCTACATGACCAGGAAAGGAGTCTAGTCACCAGAACCAGAGTCCAAAGCAAGAGAGCAAGAGGAGGGCTGCCGCTGCTTTTTTAAAGCAAAAGAGACCATGCTCCAGTGGGCTGGTATCTCAAAGGCTATTGGCTGAAGGAGCAGAAGGAGCTCCTGCAGCAGATAACTAGTATAACTGATGACCCAGTTAGCCAGGACAGGCTACAAAGTTCACTGAAAAGTCTAGGGCAGTCCCCACCACTATAGCTTGAGGAGATTCTAGGTATATGGTCATCAAGGGATACCAACAGATCTAGTCTCTCTTTTTATCTAACAAGATGCTCGAGGGCAAGAGGATAAACAGAATCCCATAACCTTCTGCCCAACACATTGGAAGCTGCTTGGATTCACCATAACCAGAAGGTGAGGCATCCGAGAACAGCAGCATTGTGGAGTGGAATCTCCACTCTCATGTAAATCCAAGAAATCCTATTCACACAGCTAAATCAGAGAAGGAAATCCATTGGCTCAGGCGGATTCTGGAGAGTGGCTGGGAAGACACTTATTAGGCCAGGGCCAGATGCATTTGCAGAAGCCAGGATCACTCTAAACGCTGCTCTCTTCTCTCTCTATTTGCTGTCTCATGTGGTGGCACAGACAATCCCCAGCAGTCTCGCACATCCTGCAAGCTTTGCACCCCTACCCTACCCAAGTGGAAAAAGAGCACTTCTCTTTCCCAATAGTTCCAGAAAACATCTAAGGATTAGGACTCACTAGATGCTCAGGAGGCCTTTCCCTGAGCATGACACAGGGGGATGAATTCTTCTGGTTGCCAAGTGATGAGATACTTGAAGATTCTAGGAGCTGGAGTTGGTGGTGAGAATGATTCTAAAGGAAAAGGATGGCACTACTCCATTGGCATCACCCTTTATCCTATCTCCACCTTTTATCCCAAAGATCTCTTAATTTCCTTTTCATTGGTTTTGTGTTACTTTAACAAAACACCTAAGGCAGGTTACCTTTATAAAGAAAAATGTATCAAAGTTCAAATAACATGGTCCAGCCTCTGGCTAAGACCCCAAGGGCAGTGGCAGGACACACTGTGGGAGACAGATTCATATTTTGAAGCAGAAAGAAAAGAGAGAGTGGGGTCCCACAATCTCTCCTGAAGCAGGCCCCAGTTGATCTAAGGATTACCGACTAATCTGGGCTCCCTATAGCACCTGTCTTCCAGGGTCACCACACTGAAGACTAAGCTTTCAACACACAATCTCTGAGGGGATGAGCAACATCAAAATGGTGGTACCTGACAGCCATGCCCTGCTCTTCTCTCCCTAATGTACTATCCTGCTTGGTCTTCATCAACATGAATCACAACAGCTGTTTACTGCCCTCTCTGCCTCGCCTCCTAGGTGTCATTGCCACACACTTATGTTTGTGGGTCTCTAGTGCCACCAACCAGAAAGCCCGTCTAAGCATTGAGAAACTTTTGAGTCATTGAAGCCAACTATTCCTTTATTTAGGGCTCTCCCAGAAAAAGTATATTGAAGTCACAGGCCCTGATACCTGTGAATGTGACTTTCTTTTTGTCTTAGATTCATTGTAATCAAGTTGAAAAAAAAAAAGAGGTCACCTCTAACCCCTAGAGCAGAATGTGTCTCTGTTGTTTGAAGCAACACACATGTATGATCCTTTGTTACAGCAACTCAGGGGAAGGAATACAGCCTCTCATTCTGAGCTCCTGTTCAGTAAGCCAGTGCATTCCCTGGTTCCTCAAGCAAAATGATTCCCTTATGCACAGCTAAAGTCTTGAATTATACAACATGTTGCCTATAGCTTGCTTCATGCTAAGGATGCAATGATAAATTAGGCTCTGCCTCATCTGCCTTTGAGTCACCCATCCTTGGGCCAAAACCAGGCAAAAAGACAAAAACGAAACTTAGAGTCATACTGGGATGGCAATATCTGACCTCTGAAAAGTGAAAGTATTTATCTTAAGCACAGTTATGGCTTCGGTCAAAAACATCCTCAGAGTTTACTCTGTTCATCTCTTCCTTTCCCATCTCCTCCCTTTGCTACAGTCAGGTTACTAGTTTGTTCCCCAAAGACTCCATACGCTTTCAAAAGATGCTGCGTTTACTCATCGTGGATGTCCAAATAGAGTATTTTTCAATAGCTCAAAATCCTGCCATCAATTGTAGTTTCCTGGGGATGCAATAACAAAGCACCATAAACCAGGTGCCTTGAGCCAAAAGAAATTTTGTCTCTTATACTTCTGGAGATCAGAAGTGTAAAATCAAGGTGGTAGGAAGCCATGCTCTCTCTGAAGGCTCTAGGACAGTGGTTCTCAGCCTGGGGGTTGTATATCAGATATTTACATCACAATGCATAACAGTAGGAAAATTACAGTTATAAATTAACAAGGAAATAATTTTTTGATGGGGGGGGTCACCATAACATGAGGAACTGTATTAAAGGGTCAGAGCATTAGGAATGTTGAGAACCACTAATCTAGAGAGACTCCTTCCATGCTTTCTCTAGCTTTCACTGGGTTCCAGCAGGAACTGGCAAACCCCTACTTGGAAGATGCACCACCCTACTCCTTCTATTGTTGCATGACATTCACCATGTATCTATGTTGGCGTCCAAACTTCTCTTTTTGTATTAGGATGCCAGTCACTAATCCCAGATGATCCCCATCTTGACTTGATTCCATCTGTAGGGACCCTATTTCCAAAGATTGCCACTTTCACAGACGGTAGACATTAGAATATGAATAAATCTTGTTGTGGGGACATAATCCAATCCACAGAATCAAATAGACACCTCCATCACTTGCTCACGTCACAAACAGCTAACATGTTATGGGGCAGCGTTATCACTTTTGGCTCTGTAATGTGCAATGAACTGACTAACATAGAGCTTGTGAGTGACAAGATCTAGCTTCAGTCCTTGTGTGTGGAGCCCAAAGACACTGGTGAATATTTCATTCATCAGGAAACGACCTATAAATGCTTGAAATTTTGAGTTGAACTGATAAGGATAAAAGAGATAAGGTGTAGGGAACATTCTAGAATGCTCTGGAAGCCATGCAAAGAAAGATAATAAAAACAAAGCTGTCTTAATAAAAACTCCCAAACAAGTCATTCCCTCTGATTTTCTACTTGCAGTGGTCAGAGCTTTGGTCTCTTACACCCTCTAAATGGCAGAACTTTGGAACGTTCTTGGAAACTGAGACAGTCTTTGAGGCTCCGGCCTTGGGACTCAAGAACCATGGTGTGGGGGGGAACAAAACAAGACCAAATCCTCCTGCCTATAGCTGAAGAGAAAGCTCAGGCATGGTGGCTCACACTTATGCCTCCAGCACTGGGAGGGCAGAGACAAGTAGATCCTAAAGGCTTGTTGGCCAGATAGCCTAGCCTAGGCTCATGAAATCCTGTGTTAAAAACACTCACATTTGTAAGTGTGCACTCACACACACACACATGCATGCACACACACATCTTCTTTCCCCAGATGCAATGTCAGCTCCCAGCTCCAGATTTTGATGAATTAGTTGAAAACCCCAAACCAAACTCATGCCAGGATGAGCTTACCTGTGCTACACCCCATCACAGGACAGCCTGTGTGCCCTTAGAAAATCATGGAGAAGTTGTCAGCTACACGCTGGACCCAGATAATGCTACTCCCAACAGAACGGCTGGCTCTGAGCCCAGGCTCGCTCTCTCCATAGTCTAAGCATTTGACAGAAGTGGAGCTATTACTGTCTGCCTCCAGACAAGCAAGTTAAGAATAGTATTGCAGAGGCTGTGCTCCACAGCCCTAGTCATCCTGAAATAGCTGAGACATGAGGGCCTGTTACCTTGATGCCTGTCTTTCAGGGAGGCGTGCCGAGTGGGCCAGGAAAACAGCATTATTTCCCCCTTCCATGGAATGTTTCGATGCGACCCTGAATCCAACTGTTTGTTTGTAAGCGTTCCTCCTCAGCATTTTGGTGGTTCTTGCTAAATGGGACAGTTCCTGATGGAGGGGCTGTTTTAAATCAGGGTTTGAGAGCAGTCGGCCTCCTAAGGAAATAATGCCAAATAAACTCAAGTGGGAAAAGGTGTGCTAGTAAAATAGCCTTTTAAGCAGCATTTGCAGGGCCTTGTCATGTGATATTTGAAGCATTTTTGATATGTAGGTACTGCAGTAGACTAAACCATTATCCCGAACATTCTCTTGCACGACTCTGTGGGAGACTTACACCCCTCTACCATGTTGACATGAAGTTTAGCCCTGTAAATTCCTTTGGCCAAGGAAATGTAAACAGAAGGGATAAATGTTCTTTTCGAAAAAAAGAAAGCCTTAAGAGCCATTCCCCAGATCCACCACCAGCCTCTCTTTTCTTGCTGCCAGGCTATCAGGAATGTTCCAGATAAGGGCTTCTCCTTCAGTTTAGTCCCAGAAGGAAGAGTCAGAAGTGGAGAGCGATGGCTGCGGCTAGGTCATTGTGAAATAAGCAAGAAATGAATCTTGGCGGGTGTAAGCCACTGAGTTGCTGGGGTTTGTCTTTGTAGAGCAGCTTAGCCTAACTTGCCTAGTGTTGTTTCCATTTCCAAAACAAGGAATAAAGGTGTCCTGAGATTATGCAATTTGCCCAAGGTCATCCATGCAGGAAGTGCAAGAACCAGGGTTCAAATTCAGACCATGCTCTTAACTACTTCAGTGTATGGTACCTATTTTCTTTCAAAAATCCTTTAGCTGGGGCTGGAGAGATAGCTCAGAGGTTAAGAGCACTGGCTGCTCTTCCAAAGGTCCTGAGTTCAATTCCCAGCAACCACATGGTGGCTCACAACCATCTGTAATGAGATCTGGTGCCCTCTTCTGACCTGCAGACATCAACGGAGACAGAATACTGTATACATAATAAATAAATAAATCTTTAAAAAAAAAATCCTTTAGCTGACAAAGGCTCTGGGAGTGCTTCATTTCCCACAGAGGTCATTAAGAACACCCTACAGCCCCTTTGATCTTCAGTAGGTACAGCTGGCCTGGTAGGCCGTCTCTGTATTAAAAGTATACCTGGCTGTTGAAGGAACCAGACTCATTGGTATGCAAAACAGGAAACAACCTTGTTTTCCATGCTGCAGGTCTTGCAGGAATTCATGAATGATTCAGCATTGGAGAATTAAAAACTGAGATCAAATCTACTATCAAAACTCTAGTTTCTGAAGCATTAGACGGCTATCCTCCTGCCCCCAGGGTTGGAAGTCCACAGCAGGGAAGGGAGTCACGGTTGACTTCCTCTTGGTTTCTTACATGCCTCCTCCACTCACCTGACTGCCTCCAGGCTCCTGCAAAAGCCAGACTGGAGTGAGATGGGGGAACAGAGGCAGGAGATGTCTTTCTTGGCTGTAGCGCTTTGCGGGTGGTTGCAGGTGTTACCTTTGGGTGACAAGGATTCCCTAGAGAATCTCCCATTGGACATCACTTTCTGGTGCTGGCAATGTAACTTTCTGACTGGCACTTACAGTGTTCCTAGCTTCTGTCCAGACTCCATCCTCAGGCATCCTCATCTGTTTGCCCCCTGGTACTATCACTTGGTTTGGTTTAATGTAAGTGGCATTATATAGACTATATATTCTTTCCTCTGGGGGTGCATGTCTTGTTTCAAACAGCATAATTCTTTTTGGACTCATGATGGCATCCAGTTCCAAGATCACTTAAGATGGGATGATGCCATGGGTGCACAGAGCCCATGGGAAAGTCCACTCATCTGTGACTGGTCACAATGCAGGTACAGCCTGTCCCCAGGCAGTTGCCCTGAATGGCTTTACCTTTGTTTTTCAGATGTGTCAGGAGCCAAGGGAAGGCTGATCCAGAGTGTTCATGCAAACTCCCTAAGCAGTAGAAAGTCTTTCACTTGGTCTGAAGTCAGGGAAGGCACAGACTCCCACCCCTTACACCACATCCTATTAACGTGAATATCTTGCTTCTCCTGGCTCCCCCTGCACAGCCTGCAGTGGTGACTTCCTTGGCTTCGTTTCTAATAAGCTTGCATCGATGACTTGGAACTTTCCTTTAGAGCACATGAACATCTGACATCACATCATATGTTCTTAGCTTGGGGGCTCTGCTGAACTGGAAAACTTGCATGTTGGCATTGCCACTATGGTGAGTTGAAAACTAAAAAAGACTTGTTTAGAAATGTCCTAGTTCCTCAAGTTGCATCTGTGACTCAAGTGTACCTTCTCTCACTTGTGAACTCACACTGTTATTTAGTGTACAAATCATGGGCTGGAGAGATGTCTCAGCGGTTAAGAGCATTGCCTGCTCTTCCAAAGGTCCTGAGTTCAATTCCCAGCAACTACATGGTGGCTCATAGCCATCTGTAATGAGGTCTGGTGCCCTCTTCTGGCCTGCAGGCATACAGGCAGACAGAATATTGTATACATAGTAAATATATAAATATTTTGGGGGCTAGAGAGAGGGCTCAGAGGTTAAGAGCACTAGCTGCTCTTCCAGAGGTCCTGAGTTCAATTCCCAGCAACCACATGGTGGCTCACAACCATCTGTAATGAGATCTGGCGCCCTCCTCTGGCATGCGGGCATACACGGAAGCAGAATGTTGTATACATAATAAATAAATAAATAAGTCTTTAAAAAAAAAATCACAATAGCTCAGAGTCCAGGCTCCCTG
This sequence comes from Ondatra zibethicus, assembly GCA_004026605.1. Taxonomy (NCBI): domain Eukaryota; kingdom Metazoa; phylum Chordata; class Mammalia; order Rodentia; family Cricetidae; genus Ondatra; species Ondatra zibethicus. Next base: position 8,483 of record PVIU01003466.1, read on the forward strand.
GCTTTGTGTTACCAGGTTTTCTTCTACAAATTTCATAGAACTTGAGAAGAAACGTTCCCGACAACTACAAATCCAGCTCCTTCTCCTAAATTGGCCTTGAGATTCTGGGTCACTCATATTTTGGGGGGACACACATGGAATCTCTTTATGTAGCCATGGAAATCCTTGGAACTCGCTTTGTAGGCCAGGTTGGCCTTGAACTCACAGAAATCCGTCTACCTCTGCGTCCTAAGTGCTAGGATTAAAGGCGTGTGTCACTATGCCTATAGTTCTTTATCTATTGAAGGACCCTTGCTAAATCTAGGGACTGAACTGCAGGTGTCTCAGTATGGTTTCACCCAAACATAAGCACCAACTTCTTTCTCATGTATATAATGGAGGTACACTTGGCTACTTAAGGATACTACCCCAAACTTGGAGTAACTGAAAAGACATTGTGGAGAACCTTCTAGATAAAAGAGAGAAGGCCCAGTTAAATTTAAACTCCAGCTAAGAAACATGTTTAATATCAGCATGTCTGTGCAACATGTGGAACTAAGAAATACTTGGGATATACTTATTACTTATGCTATAATAGTCATTGTTGTTTGTTTGAAATTCTAGGTGGGAATACTGATTTTTTTTTAGGGCAGCCCTGCACTCTCATGGTGTCTCTCTGTGGCTCTTAATGCATTCCCTGTTTTAAAATCCAACTCAGCTGCCTCAGTGGGTGGTATTGTAGAAAAACCTCCCTGGACCTGGAATTATGGACAGTTATGAGCTGCTGCGTAGATGTCCGGAACCAAACCTGGGTCTTCTGTAAGACCAGCAAGTGCTCTTAACCACTGAGCCATCTCTTTAACCCCTTAGCCAATCTCTTGCACAGCCCAGGTCCACCTGCCTAGTTATAGCATCACCAAAGATAGCCTGGACTCTCCTCCATCAATTAATCAAAAAGGACAATGGCCCACAAATGTGGTTACAGGCCCTACCAATAGAGGCAATCCCTCAGTTGAGAGTCACCCAGGCAATTCTGGGCTGTGTTGAGGTGACAGCTGCAGCTAACTAGGAGGAACTGCCTCTTCCCATGCCCCAACCCCAAGCCTCTGAAGTCACAGTTTTATCATTCTCTCCTTCTGCAAGTTTGAGTATTTTAGATTCCATGCATAAGTGGGAAGAGGGGGTGTTTTCCTTTCTCTGCCTGGCTTATTTCACTCAGTATGATGCTGTCTGCTTCCGTTCACATTGCTGCAAATGACAGGGAATTGCTGCTTTTTAAAGTTGACCAGACCTCCACTGTCTATATGTCACCTTTTCTTGAGCCATGCATCTGCTGATGGACAAATATCTCTTGGAAAACCCAAATGGAATTTCTGGGTCATATGGTGTCTTAGTTACTCTTATATTGTTGTGAGTAGATGCCATGATCAAGGCAACTTATAACAGAAAGTATTCAATTGGGAGCTTGCTTATAGTTTCAGAGGTTGAGTCCATGACTATCACAGCAGGGAGCATGGTGGCGGGCATGGAGCTGGAGTGGTAGTTGAGAGCTCACACGTGATCTGCAAGCTGGAGGCAGAGAGAGAGAGTGCTGGGCTGGGCCTGGTGTGGGCTTTTGAAACCTCAAAGCCAACCTCTAGTGACACACCTCCTCCAACAAGATCACACCTCCTGATCCTTCCCAAACGGTTCCACTAACTGGGACCCAAACATTCAAATACATGATCCTAAGGGGGCCATTCTCATTCAAGTCATCACATATGGTGAATCTATTTTTAGTTCTCGAGGAATCTCCACCTTAGTTTCCATGATGACTGTACTAATTACAGACACCAGAAATCATGTGCAGGGCTTGTTCTTTCCCGTATGCATAATCTGGTTTGGGGGAACCATAGTAGGAGAGTTCAGGTTGCCTCTGGGACATGCTGTTTTGGGGGAACCCTCAATCAGAGGCTCCCCAGCAGCCATCCCTAGATCTCTCTCTGTTCTCAGTCTTGGACAAGACCTCATCATGCATTTTCCCAGAAGAAACAATGTCAGAAACAGGACTGCCTTGCTCTCTGGGAGGACAGATGCTTATGTGATCATACAGAGCCACACAAAGCATGTCCTTCCCCACCCTGGATATCTGCATTCACAGAACCAAAGACCTGCTAAAGCTTCCACCCTACATCCATATGAGTGGGCTGCAGGCCAACCCCTACTTTCCATCTAACCATGAGGATTCCTCCCCAGCCTTTACTCTATCACTTTGAGGCTGGGCAGGTAACTCAGTGGTAGGACACTTACCTAGCATGTACAAGGCCCTGAGTTTGATCCCAGGCACTGCAAAAAACTAACCCGCCAAACTTTCTACGCCGAACCATCTAACTCTCATAAAACGTAATTCTTCAGTTGTAGCCACGACCTCATCTGCTCATCAGTTTGCATGCCACAAGAGCCAGGACAGCCTGGAAATCTTTGAACACCTTTTTAGGTTGTTTTACTTCAGTATCTAGGCTTCTTCAATTCCGAAGCTGCACTAGCTGTTAATTCTTCAAGCGTAAATGAGTCTTCCAGATAACTGAAGTTTGTCTTGACAGAAAGCAACCCTTGACTATGTTACCCATTTTGATTGAAAGGTGTCAAAATTTCACATTCCACGTGTGGTGTGTGTGGCTGCACATGCTTTTAATCCCAGCTCTCTGGAGGCTGAGGCAGGTGGCTCTCTGAGTTTGAGGCCAGTCTGGTCTACAGAGTGAGTTCCAGGACAGCCAAGGACAGCTAAGGCTACAAAGAGAAACCCTGTCTCGAAAAAACAAAACAAAATGGGCACATTCTAGTACTATGCCTGTTTTTGTTTTGTTGTTCAGTCTTTCTGTCTTCTTTGTCTTCAAGATACCAGATGGTTTGACAATGCTCTGAAGAACAGAACATGTCTGTCTTCAGCCCCCTCCCATCTTTTATGCACTGTGAAGATGTATTAAAGAAGAATAAATACTATGTGGAAGTTAGAAAAACAGAGTCGCTGAATAAAGAATTATTAGAGGTTGGGAAAGAATGGGGGGCAGTGAGAGAGAAGCAGGGTGCAATCAGTGTACACTTGGGAGAGAATGGGGCAGTGAGAGAGAAGCGGGGTGCAGTCAGTGTACACTTGGGAGAGAATGGGGCAGTGAGAGAGAGGTGGGGTGCAGTCAGTGTACACTTGGGAGAGGATGGGGCAGTGAGAGAGATGGGGTGCAATCAGTGTACACTATGCATATGAAGAAATATTACACTGAACCCCATTAGTATTCATAATTAATACATTTGATAAATTATTTTTGAGATAGAATCTCAGGTTGGTCTTGTATTTCATCCTCCTACCTCCTGAGTGCCGAACTTTTCCAAAAAAACCAAAAATCAAAAAAACCAAAAACCCCAAAACCAAAAAACTCAAGAGCCAGTGAGATGGTTCAGTAGGTAAAGGCATCTGCCAGAAAGTCATAGGATCTGGGATGCACATTGTGGAGGAAGAGAACTGACTCCCCCCAAATTGTCTTCCAACCCCTTCTACACACACACACAAATGGTTTTTAAAAAATTCTTAAGATCAGCAAGATGGCTTAGTGGTAAAGGTGCTTGTTGTAATTTTAAAAAGAGCGGCGCAAGAGAGAAAGACCCCATGTGACAGAGCTCATGTGGAGGGGTTTTTATTAGGGGAAAGGGGACATAAAAAGAGGGAAGGGGATCAGGGAGACTGGCCTCAGGGGACAGGAGCAACAGAAGAGAAGAGAGAAGCAGAGAGAGAGAGACACAGAGAGAGACACAGAGAGAGAGAGAGAGAGAGAGCGAGCTATGGGAGGTGGTCAGGGCCTTTTAAAAGGGAGCATCGTGAATGCGCACAGGAGCTGCCCTAAGAGGCTGCAGCTGAGGACGCATCCTGTCAGAACCCCAAGGGCAGGCCAGCACAGCTGTCTGAATACTAACAGTGCTCGCCACTGAGGATCAAGCTTGTTGACCTGAGCTCAATCCCTGGGGCCTACATGGTGGAGGGAGAGACCTGACTCCACCACAGGGTTTTTCTCTGATTTCCACACCAATACCATAACACACACACACATAATAATAAGGAAATACATTTAAAAAATTTAAGAAGTCGGCCTGCTGGTGGTGGTGCACACCTAGGCAGGTGGATCTCTGAGTTCAAGGCCAGCCTGGTTGGTCTACGGAGCGAGTTCCAGGACAGCCAAAGATACATAGGGGAACCCTGTCTTGAAAAACAACAACAAATTTTGAAGTCAATACAGTTTCTAAAGGTTTTTTTTTTTTTTGTCTTTTTCAAATAGAGTTCCTGATGTTAAAAAGAGACTTTGTAAAGATTGTTGCAGGGGTTCAGAGGGTTTTGATTTGCCTTGTGGCTGGCTTCCTCTCAGACTTCCGTCATTCTGAGAGGCTGAGGTTTCTTCCCTTCTGGATCAGCGGGATATTATCCTCATGGAATGTGTGCTATGGCAAGGGCTCCAACTTAGAGAGGTTGCCAAGGGAACTAGGCAAAGCCTGCTAATGTATAAACTTGGTTATTATATTTAAAACTCAAAGAGCAGCCAGAGATTCCTGTCGGGAGAGGGAAACTCTGCTCTTGAGAAGAAAGTAGAAAAAGTCTCATCTCCCACAGGAAAGGAGTAATTCCTGAAGTTCCCCTTCTATGGCGTAGGCGCGAACCTGTGGGAGGACTCTGTGTATAGAGAGACCATTGGGGCCGGAGGAAAGAATGGTAGGTTGCCGAAGATCTCTTCATAAACTTGGGGCTGACCGAAGGAGGGACAGCCCCAAGATTGGAGCAAGTCCAACATCGGGGTATGAGCCCAGGAGGTAGAACTAGAGAAGAAGTGTGGCATGGAATTGAGAGTGACCTAAATACCATTTGCCTTTATTAGAGAAGGGTGGGGTGGGGCGGGCCTGGAGTGATGGCTCAGCCATTAAGAGTTCCTGCCATTGTTGCAGAGGACCTGAGTTCAGTTCCCAGAACCCACACCAGGAGGTTCACCATTGCTTGGAATTCCAGCTTCAAGGGATCCTACTCATTCTTCTGGACTCCAAGGGCACCCGCACCCACACGAGCACATACACCTCCTCCCCCCCCCCGCATACATATAGACACACAGTTAAAAACAAATCTTTAAGAAAAGAAGTTAAGGGCCAGGGTTGTGGCCCAGCAGTATAGGGCTTCTCTTGTATCCACCAGGGAGCCTCAGCAGTAGAGTCCTAGCCACAGTCCATCAGAGAGGGGCTAGGGATGCGGCTCAGCAATGGAGTAATTGCCTTGCACATATGAGGCCCCGAGTTCCAGCCCCAACATTAAAAAAAAAAAAGTTAAAATGTGGACCTTGAAGCTAGAGTGAAGTGGTTCCTTGCTCATACTCCCCTTCCTTGTACCCTCCCTGTCACTATCACCCTTCACTCATTGTCCCCTGCTGTGGGAGGAGGACCACGTTAGGTCAAGGAACCTCAGAGCTCAAAAGCCCATCTACTGTATCCCACTTACTTACCCGCTGCAGAACCGAAGCCCTACAGAGACCCATCGGATCTAACCACCATGACACAGTATCACTCAGAGCAGACAGATTCCTGGAAACTTCTGGAATGTCCTCACTTCATACCATCCCCTCAGAGTTATAAAAAGCTGTGTTTCTGCAGAACTCTAGTCCAAGAGATGCTATGTCACTTCTGAATCAGACAGATTTTTATTTACCTCTCCTTGCTCACGGGAGCAAAATTGACAACAGCCAAAAGACAGAAACAACCCAAATGTCCATCAAGGGATGGATGCATTGGCGATGCATAATGTATAATGCAGCAAGCATTTGGCCTCAGAAGTAGGAAGTCTCGCTGTTGATGTAACACTGATGAACCTGGAGAGTGCTGTGGCGAGTGGGGTCAGCCACTTAGGATCCCTCTTCTAGGAATTAGCTGGGGCATGGGGAATAAGTGTTACTGTGCAACAGAGTCTCTGTTTGGGAAAATTAGAAAGTTCTGAAGATGGACGGTGGGGAAACTCGAACAAGCACAGAAAGGTACTGGAGAGTAAACCATGTGTTATATATTGTTAGGGTCTGAATGGGAGCTGTGCCCTGTGGACTCACATGTTTGAACAGTTGGTCCCCAGCTGGGGTTGGGGGCTGAGTCCCTGGGGAAGGGTCTGGAAGCTGCTTCCTGACTGTGGTTGGAGCATACCAGTCCCCTCAGTCTCCTCTTGTCATGGCTTCCCCACCATGGTAGGTTATATTCTCTTGGAACTTCAAGCCAAATAAGCCCCTCCCTTACATTTCTCTTTGGTATGTATTTGATCACGGTAACAAGGTCATTCATACTTGTATATATTACCATATTACCATAATTTTCGAAGGGAAGTTTAAGAAGAGATGTTTCCCACTGTTGGATTGACCTATACACACACACACACACACACACATGCATATACACATGTACACACACACGCACAGACACCTACATACACGCACACACGCACAGAAACACACACACATGCACACACACACACACACACACACACACACACACACACACACACACACACACGCATATGCCCTTTCACCCTGGCAAGTCACAATGCACATTTAATAAAAGACTCAGAGAGGCCCTAAATCAAAGCTGCTTAATTTAATTTAATCAAGCATTTCCTTTGCTGACTATAGAACCATGTTCGTTTTTCATGGGACACTAATTAACAGTCCACATTCCTGGCTCGTTCTTGGGGAGCATTGGCACAGAGCTTCACGCTGCCCAAAGCATTTCTTCTACCGCTCTCAGTGAATACTTGCTGGAGGTCTCAAAGATGCCCATCTCTACCATTCAGACCTTAAGAACACTCGCCCGGACAGCCAGTAACTTTGTCTCCATTTTACAATGAAGAACTGGGGTGCAGAAAAGTGGAGTCCTAACCTAATGGCTTCACAAAGCTGCCCTGCCACATAACTGTCATAGAACCAAACTAAGACTCCCATATCCTAAACCCTGCCCTGGGCTGAGTCCCCACCCCACTGCTGCCTCTCTGTGGCTCCTGGTGTGTCCCAGACCTATGAACAAGTTCACATAAGCCCTGGAGCTATTGAACAGCGTATTGGGGACACAAAGGACAGAAGGACTCAGCGATCATAGACTCCGCCTATTCTCTTCTTTTGTTTGGAAAAGTGTCCTGTAAGCTACCAGTGACGCCTGGGTTGTCTTATGTAAGGCATTGCCTCTTTATGTGAAAGACGGAGCTTGTCCCCAGCTTTGGCGACTCTGACTGAACAGGGCTAAGGAAGAACTTGGGAATGTTCTAAACAAACATCCCAGGGAATGCTAGCTTGGAGGAAGTGTGAGTACCCCTGGCCTTAACAGAATACCGCCTGGCTTAGCGCCTTGCTCCACAGACTACAGCTAAGGCTCAACAGAGCAGACATGTTTGTTTGGATTGACCTATACACACACACACACACACACACACACACACACACACACACACACACACACACACACACACGTGTGTGTGTGTGTGTTTGCATAGCTACCTTTGAAAATGCCTTTAAAACACAGAAACAAAAGCAAAGGCATTTATTTGAAGAAACAAGCAGGCCTGTGTGTGTGTTTTCATATCTTTATATATATATAACCAACAAAAATGACCTCTGCACACTTCTGTCTTTGTCCCAGCAAACCGTGCCTCGTTCTACTCTGCCAGACCCAGGAGAGATCACACTGATACGTGGTCTCCAGCCTTTGACCTGTGCAATCAGGCAAGTCCGGCCACTCTGGAAAATGTCCCAGCTGCCACTGCTTTGCTATAAGTCCAACTCTTGGTTACAGGGCTGGCCTAAGTTGCTTTCTGAGTCTTGATGGAGACCAAATGGTGTTGGGCTTTCCCCGCCCACTCCCTTTCCCTAAACCCTTTGGACTGTCTTGGGCTCAGCTGTCTCCAGCTCTCCCTCCCCAGGGACCAACCTCCTCCTCCCTCAGGGAGAACCTGCGCTCCAGCTCAGTGTGTGAGATGGATGAGACAAGGTTGGGCACACATACAGCATTCCCTTGTCATTTGGCAGGTCCTCGTGGAGAAGCAGATGGAAAAGGCTGAGGACACTCAATTCCCCAAATTCCTTTGCAGAAGGCTCTACCCTTCTCAGTCCCCATTGAATCCGTGAGTCTCTTCAGATTCCTTAAATCCCAGCTCCAACTTTCTTTACCTTAGGGCCCAGGAAAAGAGGGCAAGCATCTATGAGAGCTATAGGTCACTGTCTGTTGTGATCCTGTGTGTATGTGTGTGTGTGTCCCTGGAAAGTGCTGGCTCCTAGCAGGAGAGCTGGGGATAGAAGTGTTTTTGTTTGGGGACCTCTCACTGGAGGCAGGCACCTTGCAAGAAGTCTCAGTGCTGTCTGTGGCCTTGGAGTCTCAGCCCCTTGCAGTTCCGGCTGCACGTTGGCCACTCTGAACTTGGGGCCTGTCTCCGCATCTGGAGACAGTATCAGCTGCATGAGGCTGCACTGAGAACGAAGCCTTGCTGCTGGTGACATGCTTGACACAAAGCTAAGTGGAGACTTAGGGAATGGCAGGGCTTGTGGCCTCCTAGCACTCCCAGGATGCAGCTTTCAATGGCTCCCTAGAGTTGTAGGGAAACTTACATAGCACCTGGGTGATGGCTATTAATGGAGGCAAAATCTAGGGATGTTAACTTATGTAAAATAAATATGACAGATTAAAAAGAAAACCAACTGAGATTTGACCTAAAAATGTTTAATTTGACCTTTATTGCTAAATTTCTCTCCAGGAAATCTGCTTCAAGTTACACAGTTTGCATTGTACATACAACATAGGAAATACCTGCTCCTCTAACCCTGGGCCACATACACCCTAAGTAAGCTCTTACTGCTGATGTATCCTGCCCCCATGGCAGCATCTTAAAAAAATTATGTATGTACATATGCCACGGTGCACCTATGAAGTCAGAGGACAACTTGCGGTTGGTTGACTCCTGTACCACACAGTTCCTAGGACTTGGACTTCGATTGTCAGGCTTTGTGACAGCCACCTTCACCGCTGATCTATCTCTCTGACCCTGGATGTTTGCACTTGTATGATTTCTTATTCGTGCTTTTCGCTTGTTCTTCTAAGCTCATTTCATTTATTGTTGATCAATTCACAATTAATGTGAATCAATTAATTACCAATTAGTTAGTCATTGGTAATGGATTAATTCCTAGTTAATTAGTAATGTTTATACACAAAATATCAATCCTTTATTGGTCTCTTATAAGGTATTTTTTTTAATGTACTGACTTTCATGCACTCTAAGGTTTTATATGTTTAGGTAGTTAAAGCCTTTTTTCCTTTTATGGTTTCTGTTTCTAATAGTATATCAAAATGACTCTTACCTCAAGATTACATAAATATGTATTTATGTTTTATTCTAGTAGGCCCCCTCCTTTTTTGAGACAAGGTAGCCCAAACTTGCCTCAAATTCTCAATCTTCCTGCCCTAGCCTCCCAAGTACTAGAATTTTATGCACATGCCTCTTTCATGCCTTAGTAGTTTTTCTTTCCTATAAGATTTTTAAAAAAAGATTTATTTATTTATTATGTATACAGTATTCTGCCCACATATATCCCTATAGGTCAGAAGAAGGCACCATATCTCATTATAGATGGTTGTGAGCCACCATGTGTTTGCTGGGAATTGAACTCAAGACCTCTGAAAGAACAGCCAGTGAGTGCTCTTAACCTCTGAGCCATCTCTCCAGGCCCCAAGATTTTTTTTTTGAAGAAAGTTCTAACTAAATGCTGGCTGGAATGATAGACTCTGGTCAGGCCCATTCCTGGGTTCCCAGGAAATAGCCTCTGTCTTAGTTTTTATTGCTGTAAAGACACACCATGACCACAGCAACTCTTATAAATAAAAACATTTATTTGGAACTAGCTTATAGTTTTAGAGGTTCAGGCCATGTCTTAGTTAGGGTTTTTACTGCTGGGACAAAACCCCATGACCAAAAAGCAAGTTGGGGAGGAAAGGGCTTATTTGGCTTACACTTCAGCATTGCTGCTCATCACTGAAGGAAGTCAGGACAGAAACTCAAACAGGACAGGATCCTGGAGGCAGGAGCTGATACAGAGGCCATGGAGGGGTGCTCCTTACTAGTTTGCTTCACGTGGCTTGTTCAGTCCACCTTCTTATAGAACCCAGGACCAGCAGCCCAGGGATGGCACCACCCACCATGGGCTGAGCCTTCTCCCATTGATCATTAAATGAGAAAATGCTTGACAGCTGTATCTCATTGAGGCATTTCTGCAATGGAGGCTCCTTGCTCTGTTGACTCTAGTTTGCATCAAGTTGACACACAAAACCAGACAGCATAGTTCATTATCATCATGGTGGGGAGCATGGCAGCGTGCAGGGAGACATGGTGCTGGAGATATAGCTGAGAATCCTACATCTTGCAGGCAATGGGAAGTTGATTGAGACACTGGGCAGTAACCTGAGCACAGGAAACTTCAAAGCTTGCCCCCACAGTGACACATTTCCTCCAAGGAGGCCATACCTACTCCAACAAAGTCACACCTAATAGTGCCACTCCTTATGAGATTATGGGGGCCAATTACATTCAAACTACCACAGCCCCTATATCATTTTTAAATCTTATTTTATGTGTATGAATGATTTGTCTGCATGTGTGTCTATATATCATATGCATGCCTGGTACTTAAGAGTCAGACAGGGCTCAGATCCTTTGGAACTGGAGTTACAGATGGCTGTGAGCCACCATGCTGGTGCTAGGAATTGAACCCAGATCTTCTGCAAGAGCCAGTGCTCTTAATAGCCAATGTTCTTAACCTCTGAGCCATTTCTCCAGGCCTTCTTTCCTATGGCATTAATAGTACTATTAGTTTGTGTAGAGCTATATTCTTTGATGTGGTTGACACTAACCACAAATAACTACTTAATTTTAACTTCCAGTCCATCAAAACAGAAAATGTGGTCTCTTAGTGCATGAGCTCCATTTAAGATGTCCAATAATTACCTGGAGTTAGGCCACTAACCATACCCCACAACATACTATAAAGGAGTTTCTATCATTGCATTGCAAGACCCTGCTGACCTGGTTATTTTGGGAACAAAGAGGGAAGAAAGAATCTAACATCTTTCCCAATACTGTCCTTTGAAGCTGGCGCTCCGCTCCTGAGATGAGTGCACATACACACTTTCACGAGCCTGGGAGTGCGCGCCTGAGCCAGGCCCATGCTTTTCTGTCCTCATTCCTACCATGGCCACAGTTTCAACCATAAATTTTAGACATTTACATGTCCAAAGGTCAAATCAAGCAATTTTTTTCTTTCTTTTTTTTTTTTTATTTTTCGAGACAGGGTTTCTCTGTGGCTTTGGAGCCTGTCCTGGAACTAGCTCTTGTAGACCAGGCTGGTCTCGAACTCACAGAGATCCGCCTGCCTCTGCCTCCCGAGTGCTGGGATTAAAGGCATACGCCACCACTGCCTGGCCGCAATTTTTTTCTTTATGCATTCTTCTTTGTGTGTGTGTGTGTGTATGGTGTACATATGTTTGTGTGGTTTGTGTGTGTGTGTGCATATGTATGTACTAGTGAGTGGAGATGAGAAATGAACATTGGTTGTTTTTATCAATCAATTTCTACCTATTTATTTTCAAAGAAATACTTTTAAATGTTTTTATTATGCTGGAGATAAGGTATCTCCCTGAATCTGGAGCTCACCGGTTGGCTGGCTAGCCCTTTGGCTCCACAGATTCTCTTGCTTCTGCACTTTCCTGCTATTCCCTCACCCCCAGCACTGGGGCTACAGAGTTGAGCCACCGGGTCTGGCTTTCTTATATGGGTGCTGGACTCAGGTCCACAAGCACTGTATCAGCTGAGCTACCTCCCCAGACCTCATTAGCCTTAAAACTTTTTGGGGGGAGTTATTCTATCTCTATTTCCATAGAAATAATTTTGTAGGTTGGTGTTAAAACAGTGTCCATGTAACAAATCCACTCGGAAAGGGTTTTTATCCGGTAATTGTTTTCTCAGCTTCCTGTACTTGCCATCATCCTCCATTCTCCAGCTAGACTTAGCCGCTTGCCCATCCCTGGAGGTACCACCTGCCCTCCTTGTCCCTGTACACTGCATCCTTTGCCTGGAACTCTCTCCCATGGTGAGTCCCTTGCACTTTCATTCATCCTCTCAGTTCAGAACTCTTTCTCTGTGAAGTCCTTCTAATGTCTCCAGACAAAGGCAGGCACTACCTCTCTATCCATGCATGACCGTTATCTTTCTATTTTGCTTTGTACCGTGAGTCTATGCTCTCACTGAGATAAGCAATTTGAAGAAGGAGACGATGCCCCTTCAGTTTTGAATTCCCAGAGCTTACCAATAGTTCTTGGGCTCAGTCAAAGTGCATTGACTCAAAAAGCACAAGTCAGGTGAAGATTGGAGAGGCTGGTGGTGGCAGCCCGAGAAAGCTTGTAGAAATGAACTCTGGTGAGCTTTGAGCCTGACAAGGGCACAGATAGAGCTGCATTGTATTTATGTAATCTTTCTATGATGCGATAGGTGAATTGGAATGGGAAGTAACAGAAAGCCAAGGAACTAGTTAAAAGCTATTAGGAGCGTTCAAAGCAGGCAGAATAGATGCCTGAGTCAGGATGGCGGTCGGGGATTGTGAAGGAAGGCACGTTAAGAATGACACAAGGTTAGAATAGGAGACTGAAAGCAGACAGACTGGAAGGGAAAAATGTGACTAGGAAGCTAACAGAATCTTTTTGTACTTTATTCTGTAAGTGGTTTATGTCATTCATAAGTATTACGATCTGATTTTACCATAAACTATGAATGAACGGCTGTGCAGAACCAATGGTTGTTCTAGAACTAGTCAAGTTCCCTGAGTTCATTCTCTTAAGCTATTTGCATTTGTTTTGAGACAGTGTCTTACTGTGTAGGCCTGGATTGCCTGGAACTCTCTTTGTAGACCAGGCTGACCCAAACTTACAGAGATCTGCCTGCCTCTGCCTCCTGAATGCTGGCCTTAAGGCCCTGTGCCACTGCACCTGAAATTTAAGCCCTTTACAACAGTTCCTTCACCTATACAATTTTTATGTTTCTGGTGGTACTAACATAGGCATGTGCCACAATGCCTGCAGTTTAACAATGAGGTGTCTCAGATGGGTAGTGGTGGCACCTGCCTTTAATACCAGCACTTGGGGGGGGGGCAGAAGCAGGTGGATCTCTCCTCCCCTTGCTTGTTCCTTTCTGCAAAAGCCCTCACAGTCCCACCAAAGATGTGCTCATTAATGCCCTAGATGTTCCTGAATTCCTATCAAGTTGACAACGGAAATGAACTATGAACACATGCAAACAGAGACATGAGAAGAGGCTGCCCCAGGAGCTGGACACTTCCCAATAAGGCTCTGGGTGAGTGAGCTTTGAGGCTTCCATTCTCAATAGGGAGACTGATTTGTGGGGGATGGGATGGTAGGGAGATGGCTCAGGGCTTCAGAGCACAGGCTGCTTTTCTAGAGGTTCTGGCTTCAGTTCCCGGCACCCACATGGTGGCTCACAGTCATCTGTAACTCCAACTCCAGTTCCCTCTTCTGGACTCCACGAGCACCAGGCACACATGTGGTGCACATACATACAAACAAATGCATGTAGGCAAAACAGCCACACACTTAAAAATAAAGTAAGTCTTCCGAAAAGAAAAGTGTGATGGTCCCGATGGCTAAACAGTCGCAGCCCACAGACTGTATGTAGCCACAGGGTTTACGTTTTAGACACTACTTTCTAGAACGCTCCGGGTCTTTGGGCCCCGGTGCAGCTAGCTATTGGCTTCATTATAACCTATTCTTATGAATATCTTTCATTTTTATTTTTTGAGAAGAAGTCTTATTATATTGCCCAGATTACACTTAAACTCTTACCTTAAGCAGCCCTCTGCCTCAGCTTTCCCAGCACCTGGAGCTACAAGCACACAGTACCACACTCAGCTTGTCCTTCATCTTTCCTATGAAGGAAGTGAAATGCACTTATTATTGCTCTCTGTCTCATGAGAAGAAAGTACACTATTCCCGGGTATCTGTTAGAAATTACACCAGCTGGCCATGATGAAAGCGAGATGTACCACCGTGTGCATCATTTCTTCTGTCTTCCTGTCCTGAATAAGGATAGCAATGTTGGCCTCTGTGAATGGAGATTAAAGTGACCCAGTGCCTAGTCTGTCCTGAAACTCTCTCTATCCAGGCCTTGTCCTTCTGCCTTTCCTGTGTGCTCCTCCAAGAAAGGACTCTGCCTTGAGGGGTCTGGTTAGCATTGCCATGTTCACGAGGGGGTCACACTAACAGTTAATGCCTTTGTGTAGGAACAAGGTCTCCACTGTGCCTCTTGGGGTGAAAACAAAGTCCCCAGACACAGAGTTGACTTCCAGAAAAGGTTCCCGTGCTAAGTCAGCCAACAGACTCCAGAGCTAATCAGAACCAGATGTGAGTTCTTTCACTTAAATATATTACAGGTCCCAGATTTATTTTCTGAAAGCACCTATAATAACAATTAAAGTCATGAAATGTGTTTTCCCTGCATATTTTCTCCTAGTCAACCAAGCAATATAGTCTGATATGTTGGAGCAAATCTGTGCCAAAACCAACATATTTGCTTTGTTAGAAATCTGCAGAATGTGTCTGTCTGTGGAGGTGTGCTCTGGTCAGATCAGGGACAGCTGCCAACACACAAACGTTTCCTAAAATAGCCCACACATACAAGAATGATAAGCAGACTCTGTAGATTTGGAGCTAAGGAGTAGAGAGAGAAAACCCGGGGGGAGCAAGAGAGAATGAGGGGAATTAGACATAATTTGTGTAATGTGGCAGATACTTCCTGAATTTTAAAAATGGAGCTTCCAAAGGGTTCTGCGGTGGCTAGCTATGTCTTCCCACCCGTATTACCTCTAACACATGAACCCAGGCAGGCGGCTACCCCTGGGAAGACCTTCTAGACAGCTCAGCTCTTCTTTCCGTAGTGTTACTATTATTATTATCATTCTGGGAGGAGTTGTCAGAACTGGTCCTCTGCCCTCTAACAGCCTCCTCAGCAGGGGCCACACTTGCCCACTCTTCTTGATCTCAGTCCCTCACAAAGAGGTCTGACTTGTAAATGCAAGGAGGTGGGATCTCCCTTCCCACTGATTGCTAGTGGGGTTGGAGGGTTTGTGCCTTTACTTGATGGTACCTAGTTCCATTCCAAGAAATCCATGTGCCAATGCCAGTCTCTTTTTGTGGCTTTTCAAGACGGTTTCTCTGGCTGTCCTGAAACTAGCGCTGTAGACCTGGCTGGCCTCCAACTCACAGAGATTCTTCTGCCTCTTCCTCCCCAGTGATGGGTGTTAAGCCCGCGCCACCACTGCCCTGCTAAAGATAATTTCTATGGGGGAAATCTTCCCTTCCATTCTTCTTGTCACTAGTTTCCTTTTAGGGAAATGCTCCCCAACTCCCACCAGGACTGATAACACTGCACCTTTGCACCTCCAGCCCCACCTCCAAACACACACTCCTGGTATGTGTCTGAGCTTTAACAAAGGAGAACAGAGATGAGTTCACTGAAGTCTGTGCTCAGTGGAGGATTTACATGTCAGGTGCTTGCCCTTTAAATTTTATCTTAGGGCCAGTGAGATGCGTTAGTGAGTGAAGGTGCTTGCTACCAAGCCTAACCTGAGTTTGATCCCTAGAGGCCACAAGGTGGAAGAGAGAGCTGACTCCTTCAAGTTGACTTCAGACCTTCACACACATGCTGTGGCACAAGTGTCCCCCCATTCATACCCAAACACCAAATACACACACACACACACACAAATTTTTTAAAAATCAGTTTTAATACTTAACATATTTACACAACCCTCCTCCAAAGTATAAGAAGTTACATGGTAATAAAACAGGAAACTCTGAGGCTATAAATTTAAAAATGAGTAAAATAAAATTTCAATAAAGAGCTAGCTGTTTGCAGTCTCCAAATGCCTCCCTACAAAAGATCCATTCGTTCCAAAGGAGAAAGGGTCACTGTGGGGAATGCTGTCCTCCAGGGATGACACCACAGTGGGACAACAATGGTTGACAATAATTTATTGAATATTTCAAAGTAGCCTTATAGAGAGGCTTTTGGATGCTCTCAGCACACAGAAATGCGATGCACATACCGAATCCTCCGAAGCAATTACTCTCTGGAAGCAGTTGTACCTACACATCGAAATCTGGCACTGGACCCCAGAAATACATGGAAGTACTGTAGATCGACTGCAAGTAAAAAGATTTCAGAGAAAGGAGTAGTATGTATTGTGCATGCATGTGAGTGTGCAGAATGTTCGCCCATGTATGTGCACGCAAAGGCTAAGTGTCTTCCTCTACCAACCTCCACCCTATTGCCTTAAGAGAGGGTCGCTCCCTGAATCTGAAGCTCCTCTCTTGTGGGGCAGGGGTACAAAGCCGTGAAACACACATGGAGGCCGGAGGGCGGCTTTGGACAGTTGAGAATGACTATATGATGAGTCATTCTCCAGCCCAAGAGAATAGATCTTAAATGTTCTCATCACACCTGCACAAGGAAAACCTGGTAACAGTCTGAGGCGAGGGTATGTTCATTAGCACAATTATGGCAAACACTTGACATTATATACATATATAAAACATCTAGTTGATACATACATGTGTATGGACAAACAGCTGTAGGTGTGGGGATGGTATACTGCATTTAGAAAAGCGACAGAGAAAGAGTAACCTTAGGCAGTACTGAAGGATGGAAAGCAAGCAAGAGGACAAGGGCCATGAGAGGAGGATTGCTTTTCTCTTTTGTGGTGACTAAGTGCATAAAGATGTAATTGACAGTGAAAGTGTCAATATCCTACACAAAGAGCCATGGCTTCGTCAGGATGACCATGGCTTCGTCAGGATGGCCATTGCTCTATCAGGATGATCATGGCTTCATCAGGATAGCCATGGCTTCATCAGGATGGCCATTGCTCTATCAGGATGATCACGGCTTCATCAGGATAGCTATGGCTTCGTCAGGATGGCCATTGCTCTATCAGGATGATCACGGCTTCATCAGGATGGCCAGTATAGAGGTTCAGTGAAAAGCACAGCATTTGGTACTTGGGTGGCTGCTTTTGTCTAGATGTGGGATGTTTTTATTTGCTTACAATAATAAAGTGATTCTACTTTTTTTTTTAGTTTTATTTTATTTGTGTGAGTGTTTTGCTTGCACATAAGTCTGTGTACCATGTACTTGCCTGGTGCCCAGGCAGGTCGGAGGAGGGCATGGGATACTCTGGGACTAGAGTTACTAATGGTTGTGAGCTACTATGTGGGTTCTGGAAATTGAGCCCTGGTCTTCTGTAAGAGCAACAAGTGCCCTAAACTGCTGAGCTGTCTAGCCCCATGGTTCGTTTGTTTGTTTGTTTGTTCATTCACTCCTTCCTTCCTACTTTCCTCCCTCCTCCTCCTTTTTTCTTCTTTTAAGACAGCGAAACTTGTGCTGGAAAGATGGCTCAGAGGTTAAGAGCATTGCCTGCTCTTCCAAAGGTCCTGAGTTCAATTCCCAGGAACCACATGGTGGCTCACAACCATCTGTAATGAGGTTTAGTGCCTTCTTCTGGCCTTCAGGCATACATGCAGACAGAATATTGTATACAGCAAAACTTCCCATTGCTTGGTCAGTGTGGGAGAGCTGGTTTGCTGACCAACTCAGCTACCACCCAGGCCCAGATTCAGGGCTTTGAGCTGGCCCACACCAACACCTACCCCATCTATGAGATGCTGGAGCATATGAAGGGGCTGGTTCTACAGCACCAGAACTGCAGGATCTCCATGACTGGGGATATCTAAGAGGAGTCCTGGTGAGAATCCACTATTGATAGTGTAGCAGAAGCCAGACGAATGACTCATTTCAATGAACATTTGCAAGTAAAGCTGTTTGGATGAAAGGGTCTATTGTTTGACACACTGTGACACACCCAAAGCTTCCATGGCAAGACTTTTTTTTTTTTTCTTCTGGAACTTGCTTTGTAGACCAAGCTGGTTTCAAACTCACAGAGGTTCACCTCCCTCTGCCTACTGAGTGTGGGATTAAAGGTGTGCACCACCACCAGCCCGATCCTTAATTTTTATTTTCTATTTTCGTTTTTGGGGTAGGGTACAAGGGCAGAGGGTGGATATGGAAGGACTCAGAAATTGGGGTGCATGATGTGAAATTCACAAAGTATCAATAAAAAATTTATGGGGGAGAAAAAAGAAAACAAAGCATCAAGTTGCCATAAACCCACGCTTGTCAACTATCCTTCAAGAAAGCTGGGCAAACTTAAAATAAATAAGCCAGAGATTCTTCTAAAATAATTATTCTTTCACATACAGTGAATTCATGTGGAAATCTGCTATGCAGGACCCTCAATTGGGGACATTTATATTGTTTTTGAGAGTGATATTTCAAAATTTCAGAGTTTGTTTTGGTTTGGTTTTAGGGGGCAGGATTTTTCTTTGTGGCCTAAGCTGGCCACAAATTCTCAGTCCTCCTGCCTCAGCCTCCCCAGGACTAGGATGACTGGCGTGCACCATCACACCGGGCTGAAATACTCAGTTCTTCTGAATGCTCTTTCATCAGCATCAGGTAATGTCAAGCAAATGCAGTCACCCGCATCTGTGTTTCCATCCCAGGTTGTGATTGTGAGCCTTGAGGAGGGAAGCAATGGCTGTGAGGAAGGGAAGGTGGGGAGATCATTTCATGCAGATCTGGTGCTAGGGTCCCTGCTGAGCTGTTAACTATACTCCAGGTAACTTGCCCTGCTCTGGCTCAGGGATGGAGACGGTGGGCATTGCCCTTCAAGACCCATGAGTGGTTTATTTATTTTTGCCTCACTCTAATTCCTCATCTATTTTCAGTTCAAGAACTAAATGGATGTTCCCCGGAAAGGAATGCCAACTATACAGTTCTCTACTGTCAAGGGCCTGTTTTGGTAGCTACATTTAATGATTGAAAGTTCCTGGGGGAGGGGCTAGAGAGATGACTCAGAGGGTGAAAACATTTGCTGTGCATGTTTGAGGACCTGAGTTTGCAACCCTGGCACCCGTATAAAGAATTAGGTGTGGCTTCATGTGCCTGTAACTCCAGCGCTGGAAGCAGAGACAGGTGGATCCTGGAAACTTGCTAGCCTAGGTGAAAGATCTTCCGGTTCAGTGAGAGTCTCTTTCTTTTTATCTATCTATCTGTCTGTCTGCCTGCCTACCTGTCCATCCGTCTGTTGGCTCATCCGTCCACCTATCTATCTATGTATCTATATTTGGTTTTTCAAGACAGGGTTTCTTTGTGTGGCTTTGGAGCCTATTCTGGAACTTCCTCTGTAGACCAGGCTGGCCTTGAACTCATAGCAATCCACCTGCCTCTGCCTCCCGAGTGCTGGGATTGAAAGCATGCACCACCACTGCTATCTAGGGAGAGAATCTTTCTTAAGACAATAAGATGGACAGTGATGGAGGATGATACCTGGCCTGTGTGCTCACATGCATGGGCACACAATCCCCATGCTCACACGCATGAACAACACACACTGCGCATGAGCCACCATGCCTGTCATCTCTATTTGCTCCTTTTGATATTTCACCTTACAAAAAAAGACATTGTTAGATAGGTCTTAATTTCCTAGTGCAGGAGTTTTGGAACATCTCCTTTTCCATCTTTCCTCATGCATTTCTCTTCTTCTTAAGTTCTTTCCTGTTTCGGGCATCACTCCTTTTTCCTTTTTCTTGAGTTCTAATCTTGCTGGGCTGCTCTTCGTAGCTTTGATTCCTGGGACAAGAGTACGAGTGGAATCTACCCTGCTCTCTTTCTAAGTATTTAGAAGTTGTAAGCCAAAGTATCTAATTGGAGTTACAACTTCATCACTTACTGAGGTGGTTTGGATGAGAATGGCCTTCACAGGCTCATGTTTGAATACTTGGTAGCCAGTTAGTGGAACTATTTGGGAAGGATTAGGAGGTGTGGCCTTGACAAAGTGGATGTGGCCTTGTTGGAGGAGATGTGTCAATGGGTGCAGGCTTGAGGTTCTAAAAGCCCATGCCAGGCCCAGTCCTACACTCTCTTTCTCTGCTTGCTGCCAACAGATCAGAAGTAAACTCTCAGCTACTGTTCCTGAACCCTGCCTGATTCTATGGTCCTCACCATGATGACAGTGGACTAGTTCTCTGAAACTGTAAGCAAGCCCCCAAGTAAATGCTTCCTTTTATAAGTTGCCTTGGTCATGGTGTCTCTTCACAGTGACTAAGATACCTATCTACCTAGTTACCTGCATAACAACCTCAAATACCAGGTTCAGACTAGAGATTCTCCTGCTTCTTAAACTATCATGTGAGATTAGAAGGGGCGGCTCAGAAGCCCAACCACAGGACAGCATTTCTCTCCTATCCCTACCTCCACCACACCTCCCTAGGGCCTGTTGTCCATATCCAGAGGCACCCTACCTTATACCTTCCTCAGTCTTCCCCAGACAGCCCTGCTTTGGCCCTCTCACAGGCCTAGGGCTGTGTATATTCTGACACAAGATCCCAGATATTTTGGAAATGACTTGGGGGAAGTTAGACAGGCAATTTGGGGTCCCTACATGGGGAAGGATAGTCTAAAGGGAAGAAAAATTCCAGATAGACCAGTCCCTTATCCCAGGGGATCCAGGATTTATCATTTGTGGGTGGCAAGAAGGCAGGGCTGGGGTGAGGACGAGGGAGCCCTGTTGCCCAGGTCCAAGCACTGTACAGATTGTCTTGATAAATTGTGTTACTAGATGTCCTGATATTCATTCATCCTTGTGATTCTGGAATGAAGCCTGCTTAGTCATGGCTTTTATATACTGCTGGATTCCATTTGCTAGTGTTCTATATAGGAATTTTCCATCCATATTCATAACTGAAATCAATCTCTAGTTGTCTTTATTTGCACTAACATTGAAGGGTTTCGATGTCAGGGTTGTGCTGGTTTTGTAATTGAATTGGGAAGTGTTCCATCATTTTCTGTGTTCTGTAACAGCTATTTTGTTCCTTTTTAATATGTGAGGCATTTACAGAAACAGTCTCATAAAAAATTCTAATCATACAGAAAAAAGCAAAAATTCTCTTGGCTGTTCCCTTCTTGTTCTAATCTCCTGCCTAGAAATGATCACAGTTATCCATCTGCTGGAACTTTCATTTTCTTATATACATGTGCATATATATCATTCAGTACTTTTAAAAACCTAATACAACATTTTACAATTTGTATAGTTTTTATTTAGATTTCAATTTATGCCCTGGAGAATTCTCCATGCTAGTTCATATGAAACTATCTCATTTTTTAAAAAAAGATGCATAATATCTCACATAATGAAAAGCTATGTATCCATAGATATGTATGTATATCTATTTAAATTCATTTTTGCATGCATGTATGCGCACATACTATGACATGGGTGTGGAGGTCTGAGAACCTTGTGAGAGTTTATTCTCTCCTTCTACCATGTGGGCTCCAGGGATTGAACCTCAGGCCCTCAGGATTGATAGCACTCACCTTCATCCCCTAAGTCATCTCACAGGGTCTCACTGTAACCTCGGCTGGTCTTGAATTTACAATCCTCCTGTCTTATTCTTCTAGATCTACAGGCATGTGCCTCCTTGCCCAGCCTTAGAATAAATATTTTTATTCAAAATTATTTCTCTCTTAAAGGGTATCTGAGTTTGTTTTTGTCTTCATTAATGAGTTGTACTGAGGATTTTCTCACAGAACTTACTGAAGCTTGACTGTATTCTATTTGGTCCTTTGTTAGTGAGGTTATTCGCTGGTTCTGCTTTGGTTTCCTTTGGCTGGCACTCCAACTTCTTCAAAACAAGGTATTTTCTGAATCATATGTGGTGGCACGTGCCTGTAATTCCAAACCCTGGGGGACCCTGTCTCAAAAAAGTCAATGAACCAGCGCGGCCTTTTTCTCTGTGCTGTTCCTGGAGTACATTCATTGTGTCTGGCATATCATGGGCCTTCAGTTGGGATAAAAATGGATGCATGAGAGACTATCTTTGTGATTGGCTTTTTGGCCAAACATGTTGCTGTTTCTTCTAATTAGGCGGTAGAAGCAGAAGTGCCGATTTCAAAGGGTGTAGGCATTTAACATTTCAACACATATGGATCTGATCTGCAATCCGATCAAGTGGCACGTGAGAGAATCTTATTGCTCTTGCCTTCATATACTGCTAACAATTTTTGCCCAATTGGCAAATGGAAAAAAAAACTGTGCCCCATTGCTGTTTGAACTCGTACTTTATTGCCGTTGTTGTTGCCTTGGCCAGTGTTTCGGATTGTCTCGGTCTATTGTAACGGAATTCTGGAGAGCGGGTGATCTGCGAAGGAATGACATGTGTTTCTCATAGCTATAAAGGAAGAGGAGAAGATCAAGGCACCAGCAGTTTCTGTTTCCAAGATGGCACCTTGGCACTGTGTTCTCACATCCCAGAAGGACTGCACGATGCAAGCACGCTCCCCAGAGGCCCCTCTCCCAACCCTTCACTTAGGATCACACTTCTTGATGGTCAGTTTGCTGGACACATTCATTCCACAGCAAACATGCTTTGTTGCTTGCCTTCGGGGAATCCCTTTCTGCTACCTCTTTTGCTTGTTTACATGTTTGCTCTGCACCCCCAGCTTGTTGCTTCTACTAATCTTACTGATTGGAGGGCGTTTTTAATTATGTGGGTAAAGAGCCATTGTTGTAGGCTAGATGGATGGTGTCAAGAGCACTGGCTGCTCTTCCAGAGGAACTGGGTTCAGTTCCCAGCACCCACATGGCAGCTCACAATTGTCAGTAATTCCAGCTCCAAGGGATCTCATGACCTCTTTTGGCACCAGACACACATGTGGGGCACAGACATACATGAAGACAAAATACCCAGACACATAAAGTGCTCAAAACTTTTATTTGTCAACTATCTGGCCAATAGTTTCCTTTGGTTTATATTTGTTTATGGGTTTTTCTCCCAGTCCATATTATGTAGTTCATAATTTAATGCATTTACTCTTTTAACCTTTTAATTACATTTTAATTGATTTTGTGTGCTTGTATGTGTGTGTGTATAAGCATGCGCCACAGCACATGTGTGGAGCTCAAAGGGCAACTTCAGGGAGTTGATTTTTTCTTTCACCATGTGGGTTCCAGAGAACTCAGGTCATCTAGTTTGGTGGCAGGCACCGCAACCTGTAATTCTTCTTCTTTAAAAAAGCAAGTATTCTGTGAGTGTGTATGTGCACACATGGCTTGGCACTTGCGTGGAGGTCACAGAACAACTCGCAGAAGTCTGGTTTTGTTCAAGGATTGAACTCAGGTGTCAGGCCTGGCGAGTGACATCCCGCCAGCTCTCATTTTTCTGTTTATGGGGTTTCCAATGTTAAATTTTAAATGTCTATTGACTCTCATCTGTGAGTAATGAGAAATCTGTCATACTCAGCCATAATGGATATGTTTTCAAACTGCAATTATGTTTTTTTTCTGCTCTTGTTGTTAGAATTGTTTTTTACTGGGGCAGGCTGTAGTCTAGAGTGGCCTCAAACTCATTCTGTAGACCACGCTGGCCCCTATTTCCCTAATGCTGGGCATGTAAGCATGCAGCCTCACCCTTAGTTTCAAACTGATAGTCTTTGGATACTCGTTACATGTTTATTTGAAATGATAGAAGTAAGCTGTTTTGTTTAAATTGTACTGGAGTATGACTTTTAAAAATAAGTCACCTAAGGGATTTACCCCAGATGTATCAAAGCTCTGAGCCTACTTGGTGTTATGTTTCATCCCAGTCTTCTTACTGTTCACGAGAGGAATCACCATGGACACCAGCAATCCTTAGTGCGGGCTGGGACCCTTCCTCAAAGCAGGAGCTCAGAACACACACACAGAGGGTGCCTATAGGTCTCTGGGAGGGCAGAATCCCATTCTGGGCATCTGGAGGTCTCCATTTTGTTTGTTTGTTTGGACAGGGGCTAGAACCTGTTATGTTCTATAACGCTCACTTATGAAGTGAGCGTTTTGGTTCCCTCTTCTAAACTTACAAACGCAGGGCTTGAATCTCTTCTCTCACTAATGCCACCTCAGTTCAACTTATCCTGGTCTGAGTTAGTGCTTGGGACTCAGCAAGTATCGTTGTCCCCACCCCACCCCTCCCATTCTTCTTCTCTGACCCCACTTCTCCTCCCCTTCCCCTCCCCCCTCATCTTCCTCTTTCAGCTTCCCTCATTCTTTGTCTCCTCCTTTATGTTGTTATTATTTCTACACAACTGTAGCCCTTTGAGAAAAACTACACAATCAAAGTTAGTAATTCTTTTTGTTTTGTTTCGGTTTTGGTCTTTGATGTTTTGTTTGAGACAGGCTCTCTCTCTCTCTCTCTCTCTCTCTCTCTCTCTCTCTCTCTCTCTCTCTCTCTCTCTCTGTGTGTGTGTGTGTGTGTGTGTGTGTGTGTGTGTGTATGTGTGTGTGTGGCCCAAGCTGGCCTGGAACTTCCTAAGTAAACCAGACTGGCCTTGAACTCACAGAAATTTGCCTGTCTCTGATTTCTAAGCCCAAGGATTAAAGGCATGTGCCACCATGCCTGGTGAGGTCAGTAATTCTTAACTAAGGGGTGCATATGAGACTCACTTGAGCTGCTTCCAAATGAATAAATAAGCAAGTACACTGCTGGGCACTATTTTAGATTTGAGGACTAGAAATTACCAAGAGAAGAGCCAGAAATTCCAAAATATTAAAAATCTTTCCCTAATAATTCTGCTATGTGTGTTCAGAGTCCGGAACGCCACCCTGGACCTTGAGTTTTAACACGAGACTTGAGGTTTAAAGAACATTTAGCTGCCCCAAGTCACTGCAGTCAGCCAATGTGACTAATTCCAAGGGACAAATGACCCAGTTTTATCAGCAAATAAATGCCACGAGAGACACGGAGCAGGAGAGTGAAAACATGGACAAAGACTCCAATGCAGTATAAAAACCACATTTGGATTCTGAGTGGAAAAGACTGAACCACACATTTTGAAGATAACGAGGGGAACTGAACACAGATGATTGGCTAGGAGGGGATTATTTGTGTTGGATGTGCTATTGGCATGACTGTGTTCAGTGCAGTTTTTATCTGCCAGAGATAAATATTGACATATTTATGGCTGAAGTAATATCTGATATTGCCTTTAAATGTTCCAGTAAAAGAAGGAAAAGCCATGGGAAGGACTAATGAAGCCGGGTTATACTGAGAACTGTTGAAGCTGACTGACGGGTGTGAGGGGTCTGGGCTCCATCTTCTTCTGGTATGTGTTTAAAAAGCCTAATAAAAAGTTTCAAAAGAATGTTGTGATCCATAAGGATTTAAAGCCCCAACTGTGATTTTCTTTTTGTATTTTTTTTTATTGTCTCGCTTTATATCCCAGGCTAGCCTCCAACTCTTGATTCTCAGCCTTCTGAGTTTGGGAATTACAGGCATGCGCTACCCCTAGCTCAGAGCTGTTGGTGATTCAGCCTCACTGGGGTCTTGCTGTCCCTACTGAGGATTCTTATTTCCTTTATGCTGTGTCTGATTTAATCAAGAAACATTCCTCAAGTTTTCATGCGGTTTCTTTCTTTAATCTTTAAAATTACATTTATTTACTTATTCTGAGTGTGTGTGTGTGTGTGTGTGAGTGTGTGTATACATAAAAAGGCAAGGCTTCCTCTCAATGCAATCATCAGAACAAAGAACAAGAACCATCCAGACTTGGCCTTGGTAAGTAGGGAGTAGAGGGTTGGGGCAGGATAGTGTGGTGGGGACAGGAGGATCCCCAGAGCTCAGTGGCCAGCCATTCTAGCTGAATTAGTAAGCTCTGGGTTCAATGAGAGACCTGACCCAAAAAATTAGGTGGGGAGTGACTAGAAAGAAATATTATTCAGACTTCTGGCCTATTCTCTCTCTCTCTCTCTCTCTCTCTCTCTCTCTCTCTCTCTCTCACACACACACACACACACACACACACACACACACAACATGACCATATGAGCTTTTCCTCATCAGTCAATAAGACTCCTTAATCTCTTGGCCAGTGGGTTTGCTGAGGCTATCCTGTTCCTCCTGACTTGGAAGTCAGGTGTGTATGGCTCAGGTCAGTACCTCAGGATGGACTAGCCTAGTTTGTAGCTATATGCACATCAGAACCACTTGGGAAAAGTTTGGAAACAGAGCTTTGGTGAATGGGGGTAGGGTGGGTGGAGAACAAGATATGTGTTGCAATAAATATGTATCTGAGGTTGGAGAGATGTTTCAGTGGTTAGGAGCACAGGCTGTTCTTCCAGAGAACCCGGGGTTGGTTCCCAGCACCCACATGGTGACTTGCAGCGGTCTGAGACCCCAATTGCAGAGCATCAGAATCCCTCTTCTGACTTCCATGGACTCTAGGCACATGTGCGACACACAAACATGCAGGCAAAACACTCATGCACATAAACTAAAATTAACTAAATATATAAAGATATTCGAATGTAATTTATGCACATCTACTATACTTAAAACATCTCTAGATTACTTAAGACCAATGTAATATAAACGCTAGGTGACACTTGTTATGCTATATTGTTCACAGAATAATGGCAAGCAGACAAAATCTGTCCACATTTAGGAGAGTCATAGTCATTGTAGGCCTAACCTCAACACACACAGGCTATCCAAGACAAGGCTCAAGCAATGGGTGCTGGAGAGAGATGGAGGCTGTCAAATGGCAGGAGGGTCCAGCTGGGAATGCCAATACTGCATCTCTTTAGTCAAGAGAATTCAATGTAATGCTGTGTGTGCCACAAATTTCAGCTTTGCTTCCTTTCTGGCTGTGCTGGGGGTGGAGCCCAGGGCTTGGGCATGCAGGATCACTGAGCTATAACCAACCAAGGTTTCTGTCATTGTTTAAATTTCTGGACTTTAAAAACAAATCTTTCTGGGCTTTTGGTCTGAGCTTGGTTGAACACACAGGTGCAGATGCAGAAACTGGTAGGAAGGACAGCTGTATATGCGTATCTTGTGTGCCTGAGATCTGGCCCAGATGCTAACATCAGAGTCTCCAGAATGGGCTCAGACACTGGGTGCTTTTAAAGCCCCTGGTGTGCTCATGTGAAGTAGGGTTGAGTGCTCTGAGCTAGAGGCCTGGGGACTGCACTGGTGTAAGGAGAATCTCTTATTTGCAGCAAATTAGAAAGCATAGTTTCCTTGTCACGTGCTCACTCTCAGGATGCCAGGAGGCTTGGTGTCCTTTTTGCCCTTGATATCAACATCCAAGATTTGGATGCCCCCCGAGAGCATCCAAAAGCTCACCTTCTCAAGAGTCAATAAATCTACCCTGGAGGGTGATAACACTCAGGAGGCAGAGGTAGGCAGATCTCTAGTTTAGGCCAGCCTGGTCTAAATAAAGAGCAAGTTGCAGGACAGCCAGGACTGTTACACAGACAAACCCAGTCTGGGGCGGGAGTGGGGCTGGGATGTGGGGTCAATAAACCTTGTGTCGTCAGGTAAGCATTGGGCTTGCTGCATCAACTCTTCCAGGTTAAGAGCTCCTTGGACGTGGAATCTTGAAGCCTGGGAGAGGGTAAACCTGGGGAATCCCGACTGCCTCGGGCAAGGCAGAGAAAGTGAAGCCCTCACTGGGGAATAGGTGGTCCAAAGGATGAGGGAGACAGAGCTTCTGCTGTGCTTTTGGGGAACCACCGATTCGGATCCTGTACTTTTAGAATCTGAGGGGCCAACTTCCTGTGTCGCCAAGCTTGCCACCTTCAAGTCAGATTCAGTTGCACCCAGGGAATGCTGGATGCATCTTTTGCTAGGCTTGGTAGGGTGGGAGGGATGAGCCTTCCCAGTTCTGGAAGCGAGGGGATTTTGTCTGCAGGTCCAGCTTCTTTGAATTCTGCTCAACCTCTGCAACCCCTCTCCACCTGCCCAGCTCCACCTGGGCAAAAGGTTACCAGGGAAACCAGGGGACAATGCAAGGGGAGAGAGGGGAGAGTTAGCTTGGGGCCCTCTGAGATGGGGGTGGGGATGGGAAAGACTTCAGGGCGCCTTGAGGGAGGGAGATTAGACAGGAAAGACGGAGGTGGGGGTGGGGGTGGGGGAGGAGGCTGGGAGATCAAGGGAGCGAGAGGGCCTCTCCCCCAACATTCCTCCCGAAATTTTTGGTCGTTCCCTTGGTTATAGAAGAATAGCAATTAGCAAATTCAGTAAAAAGAGCCAGAAATGGAGACTGTGCTTTTGGGGGCCAAGATGCATTAGTGAAGGAATGCGTTCAGAACTATATATAACCCCTCTCCGGGCCCACCCACCTGTCCGGCCGGGTGAGCGATGGTCTGTTTGCCTGAGCTGGGATGTAGCTTGTTTCACTCTGGGAGCCCACCATCTGGGCAGGAGTCTTGCTGCCAGTAGCTCTCAGTGACCATATATGGCAAAATGATATATGTGATAAAAAGAAGCCAAATTCTCCAGTTGCGTCAGCCCTGGGAGCACTCAGTCTCGCTCAAAATCCCCCTTCCAGTCCCTCTCTGGGGCCCCCACCTTGCTTCAGAAACCTTCCGGGCTCAGTGATTGGCTGGGGGAGGCCGGGAGCCCTCCCCTGTTGTCTTCTGAGGGCTCAGGCCGGGGCTCACTTTGCCTTAAGGATCTGACCTTTGTTTTAAAACAGAAAGACTAAGACCTGTGTGAGAATTCACCCCCTGCCTCTCTCCCACCCCCAGAAAGCAGCCTGTTACCGTGCCTGAATGTTTGTGACAACCCCAGGCAGACATAGCAATATTTAGGTTCTTTTTATCCCTAGTTCTAAGGATAAAATGAACCCCACAGCCTCCAACATCCCCTTCCATTTCCTGGAACCTTAACCCACTGTGATAAAAGTTCTTTCCAAATAACTTCTGGGGGCAGGGGCGGGGGTGGGTGGGTGGGATACTATGTATGCGCACACACATGCTTCATCTCCCTATACTCCCCATCCCAGCACCCTTTTATTTTTCCTCTTCAGCCCTGGCCAAACAACCAGACCCAATGTCTGCCTGCATAAGGCCCCTGAGATGGGTCCTCACTTTTTGTAGACACTGGGGGAAAGTGACCAGCACACACAAGATCCAGGCTTTGAAGCAAGTTCACCCTGGAGGAGTGGACAGCTGCCGTACAAGGCATCCAGCCAACTATTAGGAGGCTTCCGGAAGGAGCTGACACTTGAGTGAGTCTTAAGGAACAAACAGTAGTTAGCCTCTTGATGGATGAAAGATCAGAAACGGCCAGCAGATGACTGGGACTGGAGGTAGCTAGGAGTCATGCAGAGCCGCTGGCGGAGGTGTTCAAGGGTCTGGAGTGCCGCCTCCTCTCACCTCCTCTCACTGCTGAACACCATCCTGAACAAATGTACACAGTCACAGGCCAGGTCTACGAGCACATGAGTACTAGAGAGAGAGGGGGGGGGGAGAGAGAGAGAGAGAGAGAGAGAGGACGTGTGCACACACAGAGTCCCAAGTCAGAGATCCCGGAGGAATATGTGTGTGTTGATGCTTGCTAACTCCACATACATAAACAAAACAATTTAGTGCAAAGGAAGAAACGGATGACTTGGAAATGGAAGCCAAAGAGGAAGGCTTGGGTGAAGGCTGGGCCAGGAGGGGGTCAGGGAGTGGGAAGTATGTGTATGTAAGAACCAGGAGGTGACCGAGGAGGCAAGGACATGGCTGGAAGCTCCAGGCTCCCCTGCCTCAGCAAGGCACAGACAGGAGTGGGGATAGCCAACAGAGGCAGAGAGAGCAAAGCATTGCTCTGCCCAGCCTCCCAGGCCAGCCCAGCTCCAAAAGTATATGCCTGTGTGTCTGCATAGACTCCTCACCCCCCCCCCGGGACACACACACACACACACACACACGGACACACGGACACACGGACACACGGACATAAACATACTCCTTACTAATACCCTATGGAGACTATGGCTCTCTTTTTAGACAAGTTTCTCTGAGATGACCACAGAGCCTAGGGCACTGGCCACAGGATGCCCCAGAGATAATGTTCATGTGGTCCAGCAGGGAACTAGGCCTTGAGTCCTTTCATATACATGTTGACGAGATATGTCCCCAGACACCGTGGAGGACCTGAGAAGCCATCCCAAGGGGATGTGTATGAGTCAACTTTCTGTTACTGTAACAAAACACCGGTGGCAAACAACTTCAAGGAGGCAAAGCTTAATTTTGGCTTGCTGGTACAGAGGTTTCATTCATTTGGCTCTGTTGCTTTGAGCCTGTGATGAGGCAGGAAGTACATCACAGCAAAGGGCCTGGGAGGGAGGAAGTGGCTCTAGGTAAGATACACCCTTCAGAGGCATGCCCCCAGTCACTTCTTCCAATTAGGCCCCATCTCCTGAAATTCCATCTTCCCCAATATCTCCGTAACTATGAACTCATCAATGCATGGAGCCCTCATGGTCCAATTATTTCTCAAAAACATCTAGTTGGGTGTGGTGGTGCACACCTTTAATCTACCACTCAAGAGGCAGATGCTGGTAGATATCTGTGAGTTTGAGGCCAGCCTGGTCTACAAGCCCCTTTCAGGGCAGCTAGGACTACATAGTAAAACCCTGTCACAAACAAACAAACACTGTTTTCAAGACACGAAAAGAACTTTTTTTCAGACTTACTTAATTGCAACAGGGTGTCATTCACCGACCATGTCTTCAGAAACCAGAATCCCCTGAGAAAGTAGAGGGGGGGGGGCTGGAGAGATGGCTCAGTGGTTAAGAGCACTGGCTGCTCTTCCAGAGGTCCTGAGTTCAATTCCCAAACAACCATCTGTAATGATGTCTGGCACCCTCTTCTGGCGAGTGGGCATACATGGAGGCAGAATGTTGTATACATAATAAATAAATCTTAAAAGGAATTAAAAAAAAAAGAAAGAAAGTAGAGGAGGACGAAATTTTTGACCTTGGTAGAGACATTGCTTCCTCTGTGGCTCCCCAGGGCTAGGCTGGTGTGGGATTCTTGGACAGCCAGGAAGCAGTGTTGATTTGTGCCAGCATTGGCTCAGTGGGTTCGCATGCAAAGGCTGCACTCTGTGTGCAGCAGCATTGACTTCTGTACCTTTCCTTAGTTTCCTTTACAGTCGAAGCCCCTTTATCTCCATGTATTTGAATTGCGGGTCTGTGTTATGGGTAGTGGCGGAGTCATACATGTGAGCACAGTTACTGACTGTGCCATATTGCCTTCACTTTGCTCTGGGAGGCAAGCATCTTCCCACGTGCTCACTCGGAAACCCCAAGGCAGTGCAGTATCTATGCTCAGAGTGAGTGTGGTCCATGGCAGCCCAAGGCTCAGCTTCAGAACCTTCCACTATATTCTCTTCAGAGCAACACATGGGGCTCTCTAAGGGCTGCCTTTGGATGAAGGGTACTGTAGTTGCTGAATTAGGGGGTACTTGGTCATGAAGTCATAGATAACAGATACAGGAATAAATGTCTTTGAAAGGGTGCTGGGGTCAGGGAGGAAGGCCAGACTTGGCTCTATGTGATGGCTATGCCAACTTCTCTGTATCTGGAATGAACTACAATGAGCTGGAATCCTGTTGTTCCCTTCAAGGGCTTGTCTCCAATGACCTAAAGACCTCCCTCCTGCCCCTTAAAGCTTCTACTGCCTCCCAATAGTACTTCATTGGGAACCAAACCTTTACCACATAGACCTTTAATGACCCATGAGACCCAAACACAGCACACACATGACAGAAAGGTCTAGAAACACTGTTTGGAGATTAGCTGAAACTGAGTTTTCCTACAGACCACATGACTGTTGACTGTCATATAGGACATGTAGGAGAAGAAACCTACGGGCAGAAGTGAGAATGGTGGGTGATGGAGGTTCCTGCACTATTCCCTCTGCTTTGGTATATTTTCAAATTCCTGCAGCAAAAAGTGAACACCAGAAAAGGCCAGCAGTGATAGTGGAAGCGCGTGCTGAGATGGGAGTTTTGTTGGCCTGCTCCCCAAGTGTCTAAGATGAGGTCTTTCTTGTAATCGGTTCTGAACATTTGACACGGCAGAAACATATCTTGTTGAATTACTGCCATGAGTACAACAAGATTGTCTCTTTGGTTATATGTCCTTTGTTATGTTTTGGTATTGGTGGTTATTAATCTCGTGAAACAAATTGGGGCGTGCTTCCTTCTGCTCTATTTTCTGAAGGAATTTGGCTGATACTGGTGCTATTTCCTCCTCTGGTGGAATTCTCTTCCTTTGAGAGAATTCGCCAGGGAAACTATTTTGCTTAGAAATTTCTTTCTTTTCTAAACAGTGTTGTTGAGAAATCATAGACACATAAAATTGCATATATATAAAGGATACAACTTGATGTCTTGGTGTCATTCATTCTAATGACCTGAATAGCCCAGATAATTTATGTAGCTGCCATCCATTTCTGATAGTTTCTCTCTCTCTCTCTTTCTCTCTCTCTCTCTCTCTCTCTCTCTCTCTCTCTCTCTCTCTCTCTCTCTCTCTCCTTCTTCCCCCTCTGTGTGTGTGTGTGTGTGTGTGTGTGTGTGTGTGTGTGTGTGATTTAAGAGCTATTTAGAGGGCTAGGAAGATGGCTCAGTGGGTGAAGTGTCTGCTGTACAAGCATGAGGATCTGAGCTTGGTTTCCCAGCACCCACATCAAAGCAGGGCACAGCAGTGCCCGGCTCTAACTCCAGCATTGGGAGATGGACACAGGCAGACCCCAGGGGCTCACTGGCCAATGAGTCGAGCCAAAACAGCAAGCTCCAGGTTTAGTGAGAGAGCCCGTGTCAAAAAATAAGATAGAGAAAATATTGAGGAAAACTCCTGATGTCAACTCTGGTCTTAAAGAGCACCCACATGTGCATACATGCATGCATGTGCCTCCCTTCCCCCGTGTGTGCGCGCAAAATTCAAAATGTCATTATTTTTTTCTGCTGTGTAGTACTCCATTGTGTAAATGTACCACATTTTTTTTTTTATCCATTCTTTGGTCGAGGAGCATTTAGGTTGTTTCCAAGTTCTGGCTATGACAAACAATGCTGCTATGAACATAGTTGAGCACATGTCCTTGTGGCACGATTGAGCATCCTTTAGATATATACCCAAAAGTGGTATTGCTGGGTCTTGAGGAAGGTTGTTTCCTAATTTTCTGAGAAATTGCCATACTGATAGCCAAAGAGGCTGCATGCCCACCAGCAATGTAGGAATATTACCTTTACCTCACAACCTCTCCAGCATAAGTTGTCATCAGTATTTTTGATCTTGGCTATTTTTACAGGTATAAGGTGGAATCTCAGAATTGTTTTGATTTGCATTTCTCTGATGACTAAGGATGTTGAGCATTTCCTTAAGTGTCTTTCAGCCATTTTAGATTCCTCTGTTGAGAGTTCTTTATTTAGGTCTATACACTATTTTTTTTATTGGATTATGTGTTCTTTTGATGACCAATTTCTTGAGATCTTTGTGTGTTTTGGCGATCAGTCCTCTGTCTGATGTGGGGTTAGTGAAGATCTTTTCCCATTCTGTAGGTTGTCATTTTGTCTTGTTGGCCATGCCCTTTGCTTTACAGAAGCTTTTCAGTTTTAGGAGGTCCCATTTATTAATTGTTTCTCTCAGGGTCTGTGCTACTGGGATTTTATTTAGAATGTGGTCTCCTGTGCCAATGCGTTCAAGCGTACTTCCCACTTTCTCTTCTATGAGGTTCAGTGTGGCTGGCTTTATGTTGAGGTCTTTGATCCATTTGGACTTGAGTTTTGTGCATGGTGATAGATATGGATCTATTTTCATTCTTCTACATGTTGGTATCCAGTTATGCCAGCACCATTTGTTAAATATGCTTTCTTTTTTCTATTTGATATTTTTTTGCTTCTTTGTCAAGGATCAGGTGTTCGAAGGTGTGTGGGTTAATATCCAGGTCTTCGATTCAATTCCATTGGTCCTCCTGTCTGTTTTTTTTATGCCAATACCAGGCTGTTTTCAGTACTGTAGCTCTATAGTAGAGCTTGAAGTCAGGTATTGTGATGCCTCTAGAAGTTCTTTTATTGAACAGGATTGTTTTGGCTATCCTGGGTTTTTGATTTTCCTTATGAAGTTGAGTACTGTTCTTTTGAGGTCTGTGAAGAATTTTGCTGGGATTTTGATGGGCATTGCTTTGAATCTGTAGATTGCTTTTGGTAAGATTGCCATTTTTTACTGTGTTAATTCTACCTACCCAAGAGCATGGAAGATCTTTGCACTTTCTGGTGTCTTCTTCAATTTCTTTCTTCAAAGAAATTTAAGTTCTTGTCATACAAGTCTTCCACTTGTTTGGTTAGGGTTACTCTGAGATATTTTATGCTATTTGTGGTTATTGTGAAGGGTGATGTTTCTCTGATTTCTTTCTCAGCCCATGTATCATCTGTGTACAGGAAGGCTGCTGATTTTTTTGAGTTAATTTTGTGTCCTGCTACATTACTGAAAGTGTTTATGAGTTGTAGAAGTTCCTTGGTAGAATTTTTGGGGTCACTTATGTAAACTATCATATCATCAGCAAATAGTGAGAGTTTGACTTCTTCTTTTCCGATTTGTATCCCTTTAATCTCCTTTTGTTGTCTTACTGCTCTAGCTAGGCCCTCAAGAACTATATTGAATAGATAGGGAGAAAGTGGACAACCTCTTCTTGTTCCTGATTTCAGTGGGATCGCTTTGCGTTTCTCTCCATTTAGTTTGATGCTGGCTGTTGGCTTGCTGTATATTGCCTTAATTATGTTTAGGTATGTTCCTTGTATCCCTGCTCTCTACAAGACCTTTATCATGAAGGGATGTTGTATTTTGTCGAAAGCTTTTTTTAAGCATCTAACGAGATGGTCATGTGGTTTCTAATTTTCAGTTTGTTTATATGGTGGATTACCTTGACAGATTTTTGTATGTTGAACTATCCCTGCATCTCTGGGATGAAGCCAACTTGATCATGGTGGGTGATGGTTCTGATAACACTGTGCTTCTTGATCAACAGCAGTTTGTTCAGTAAGTGCATGCTAGAGGAATGAAGCAGTAGATGACTAGAGTCGAATGCAGCCTTCGGATTCCTTGGTTCAAATTCTCAAACTTGGATGATCTAGTTCATTGTTTCCACCCAGGCCATGCGCTGTTAGTGACCCAGCAGACTTAGTGCCTGAGGCTGATGTTAACTCTGTTCAGTCAGTTCTGTTGGGGAGGGAAACCTGTGTGGTACAAATCTGCAACAATGGACTTCTCTAGAATGGTTCTCTCTGAAGCCACACAAAGTCTCTGGGAAGGGGGTGGCCCCTCGCCCAGTTTACTACAGAGGCCGTGTTGAGCTGTGAGGACCATTGGTAGGTATTATGGTAGCTACACCCCTGTAACTGCAGCCCTAGGAAGGCGGAGGCTTACGGGAGGAAGCACCACAGGTTTGAAGTCAATCAGACTATGAAGCAAGACCTTAACATGGAAAATTATGAGGCTGGAGAAATGGCTTAGCAGACAGGAGCACTTCCTACTCTTGTAGTGGTCCTGGGTTTGATTCCCAGCACCCACGTGGTGGCTCACACCATCTGTAACTCCAGATCCAGGGCATATGGTGACTTCCTCTGGTTCTTTTGGGTGCCAGGCACTCATTCAGTACACATACATACATGCGGGGGAAAAATCAGGATATAAAAATAAAAAGTTAAAAGTTTTCCAACAGTGGGTCAGCTCAGCAGATCAAGGCACTTGCTGCCAAGCCTAATGAACACGAGGTCCGTCCCCGGGTTCCACAGGATGATGCAGAAAGTTCTGACTTTCACAAAGCTGTCCCCTGATTTCCACACACGTGTATGAGTACACGCATCTGCATGAACACATACAATAAACATGTAAATATAATAAAAAAAGTTATGAGAAATAGTGCAGATGCCCTAGTGCCCCTCTGGTGAATATGTTGTCTCCGAGGCTGTATATGCTGTCATCTGGCACCCTCCTCTCTCTAGAAACCTGCCCTTTGTCCCATTTTCCCTGAGGGGGGCACCTCCAGGACTTCTTCCTGGCATTGACTAACATGAAAAGTATGTCATAGGAAAGCATGCCATAGGGTAAGGACTATGGGCTCTAGATTCAGACTGGACTTGAGTTCAAATCTCCGCACCTGTAGTTCCAGGCTAAAGCTCTCCAAGACAAGCCATTCAACTTTTGGGGGATTGAAATTCTCATCTGTGATGTGGAAATCGCAGAGGCGTGAGACCAACCAGGCTGCGATATGAGTAGACAACACAAGGTCTCTAGTAGTGGCTGAAGGTTCAAGGCACAGTAGTCTGGGAAAGGCTCTGAAAACTCCTGAACCTAGAAACCAGCTTACTTGGCAACGCATTTGTGAGGCGCTGCCCCACGTGGGGTCCTGGAGCTCTGTAGGAAGCAGTTTGGGAAACGCTGCTTTAGGAATGTTGCTTTTATCTCGAGAGCGTTGTGTACCTTCAAAACTCCCACAAATGAGACCCAGATGGCTTCGGTCTCCTGCAGAGTCATTCTGAGTCTGGGGGTTTCTGGGTCTCTGGATTTCACTGAAGGATCCTGGAACTCCCTGACGTGCTCATGGCCACGCGCTCATGAGTTGCGGAAGATTCCCTAGTGCCTTCGTGTTGAAGGAGCCTTTCTCCAGTGAAGCCTGGTTGTGATCAAAGAGGCAGGGACTGCTTAGAGGGCACCAAAGGGAAGGACATTTAATGGCAGATGTCAGCCCATTCCGCTCTTCATTGTAAATGGGCCAGCTTAAAAGGTGAGTGACTTCCCAAGGAGATGCGGAATTGAGAGGCAGAGACTGAGACTCAGAACCAGATTCTGGTCTTCTGCGGGATACTTACTGGTTAGAACTGGGCAAATGGAGAACCACCTGGTGGAGTCTGGGAGGCCCTTTGCCTCCTACTGCCTTCTCCTGGCTTGGCTGTGTGAGGGGAGGTACCAGGCAAGATTGTGCCTGAAGGTCAAGGGTTAATGGGCCTGAGTCCAGATGGCAAGCAGCTGGGCTGAGGCACAAACCAAAGATGGCTTCATCTTTTTTTTTTCCCTGGTGATTCCAGGGATGAGAAGTCAGGAAAGGAACTTGTAACAGATGGGAAGGAGACCAGAAGGAATTTGGAATGGTACCAAGGGACCAGCTCTTAGAAGATGAAGGGGAAGTGTTTTCGGCTTGGAGGGAACATTATTTACCAGAAAAGAACAGACACAGGGTCCTACCAGGGTAGCTGCGTGGGTTCTGGTTCATACTTCTTCGCTGTGACAGATCATCCCAATCCATGTTTCTAGGACAACCAGGCAACCAAATAGGAACAACATCAGTGATGATAAGAGGGGCCTGCTGCAGCCCAGGCCAACCCAGACAAGTTGAGCTCAAAGATCAGAAGTTTTGAGGCCAAGTCTAAATTTAGAGTCCAATTTTTGAAGAGACCAAAATGAGCTCTCCTAGCATGAAGTGTGTCAGAAGAATAAGAGCTACAAACCCCAGAGGGCCACTAGCAGAGAGGGGATGGGGGTAGGGCTCCTTTGTAGACAGAGAAACTAAGAGAGAGAGAGAGAGAGAGAGAGAGAGAGAGAGTAACCAGGCCTCTTTCTTTCTTCTTTTTATTTTCTTTAAATGTAATGTTTCTTTAAATGAAGTGCTTCTAAGGAATTGAGCATCACACCCTCTGTGCTCTGTGCCCTGCTGCCTAGAAAAGCTGTTATACTAGAGAGACATTCCTTCCTGGCAGCATGAGGTAAGGAATTTCCTCTGCATATGACCCTGCCTCTGTAATATTCTGCCCAAGTGCACAGGGCCAAACAACCATGGCTTTCAAACTCTCTGACACCGTGAGCCAATACAAATCCTTCCTCCCTTAGGTGTGTTGGCCTTAGGCTCTTTGTCAGTATTGGGTCACAGCATGAAAAACATTCATTTCTACAGGTACCAACAACACCCTGAAGCTGATGCAAGCCAAAGAAAAGTTACTATAAGACCCACATTTTATAGTTCTCCACCACAAACGCTCTCATTGTGTTTGGATGACCAAAGGGCAAAGAGCTGGAGTTTGTCTTAGTCATGCCCTTCACAGGCTCTCTTTCTCTCTAAGAATTATTTATTTTTATGTAATGTATATGGGTGTTTTGCCTTTGTTTAAGTCTTTGTAGTCTATACATGCCTTGTGCCCGCAGAGATCAGAAAAAGGTACTGGATTCCCTGGAACTGGAGTAGTTGTGAGCTGCCATGTGGGTGCTGGGCACCAAACCTGAGTTCTTTGAAGAGCAGCAGGTGCTCGTAACCATCAAATCATCTCTCGGACCCCTCCCCCACATACTCTCTACCACCTTGCCTACTTTTGCCATTACTCTGTAGAGAGCTCGGACAGCTAACTTCTGAGAGCTAAATTTTATCTATAAAATATCAAGTGTGTCAAATCCACTCCTCTGATGTTTCTTATGTTTGTAGCTATCCTTTGTCCTCACATGTGCAATCCAGGTCAGGCCTTTGTGACTCCTCATCACAGGGTGGCTTCCATTCATCTGGAGCACACAGAGCTACATGGTCTTGCTAAGGTATAGCCCTGACCAAGTCCCTCTGCTGGAAGCCTTTTATAGCTGCTCACTTACCCACTTGACTTGGGTCCTAGAACCCTAAGCCTTAGATATAGGTGCCAGAAAGTGGGAATCTGCATCCTTGTGATGTATAGCACAGAGGAGGGACTAGCTAGTTTCCATGGGACACATCTGTAGAGGGGGAGTCTCAGGTCACAAACATCTGTGGGAGAAAGCTGCAGGTGCTAGTCTTTGCACACACTGGTCATTCATGTGAACTCAGGCTCACCAGGAAAGCTTTTCCATCCCTCTTGAGACTCAACTGCATGAGGCTTTGTCACCCCCTGTGACGCTGTGGCCATGCTGATGACAACAAATGTCAATAACACACATTTGCTCAGGACTACTCAGGGCTTCCCCAGCTCCCTGCTTCACTGCCTATGAAATTAAGTCTAAATGGTTTACTTTGGTGTTTAAGTCATCTATCCTCCAGCTACAATGTGTGTGTGTATATGTGTGTGTGTGTGTGGTCTGTGTGTCTTTGTGTTTGTGTGTTTGTGTACGTGAAGCCAGAAGAGAGTATTGACTCCCCTGAAGTTTGAATTATAGACAGTTGTGAGCTGGGTGCTAGGAACTGACGAACTCCAGTCCTCTGTAAGAGCAGCGCGTGAGCTTACTACTGAGCCATCTCTCCAGTCCCAAGGACAGCCTATATATTTGTCCTTGGTCTTCTCTACCTACTGGTTCCAGCACACTGAACAATCACACTCTACCTCTTCATGCCAGTGGGCTCCTATCTGCACGTATCATTTAATCTGGAAGGTCCTTCTCTACCTTTCTGCATGTCTGGCAGACCTTCCTCCTGAGGAGCTTGGGAGTCTAATTAGTCCCGTGGCCCTCAGCAAGCTATTTAAACTGCACTTGTGTTGAAGGTTGTTTCAGAGATGGCCATCGTGGTTATCTCCATTCTGCGTGCCCTTTGCAGAGTGACTGCCAAGCCTCGATGTCAATTTTCGTTGCCTTTGGGCGTGGGCTGGCTCTGCAATTGAATGTGGTAGACGTGATACTGTGTCCCTTGAAGTGTCTGTTTTGGTGCTCTGGGACATTAGTCACACTATAGAGAAAGTCCTACTGTCCAGCTAGAGATTGGAAATGTCAGTGATAGTGAAGTGCCCCAAATGACGGTTAGCCCCAGGGCTCCTCTCTAGTTAGTGAGCAATCTTACCACTCCCATCCCAGCAAAGCACACTGGAGAGCAAATGAGTTCTGTTTCAGTTTCTGACCTACCAAATCATGGGGGGCAGGGTGTAGTGGTATTTTGTTTGTGCTGTAGCAAATAAAACTTGCCTGAAGATCAGAGTGCAGCCAGGCAGTGGTGGCACACACCTTTAATCCCAGCACTCGGGAGACAGAGGTAGATGGATCTCTGTGAGTTCAAGGCCACCCTGGGCTACACTGAGTCTGTCTAAAAGAGAAACAGCTCACACAAAGGTGGTCCCAGCACTTGGAATCCCACACCTTTAATCCCAGCACTAGGGAGGTGGAGACAGGAGTGATATGGCTGGGCAGAGAGGAATATAAGGCAGGAGGAGACAGGAGCTCAGGGCATGCAGTCTGAGCACTCAGTTTGGGGTTTCGTAGAGACAGCCTTCAGTCTGAGGATTCGTAGGGACAGGATTGCCCCTTTGGTCTGAGGATTCAGTAGAGGTAAGAACTAGTGGCTGGCCACTCTGTTTCTCTGATATTTTAGCATTTATCCCTATATCTGACTCCAGGTTTTTATTATTAAGACCAATTAGAATTTGTGCTACAGGTAGGGAAGATTGCTGTTTTAAGTCACTCAGTTTTGGGCCGGATTTTTTGCAGAGCAGCAGGTAGCTGCAGAGAATTTAGCATTCATAGAATGGAGACGCTAATGGTCTCTGCCTCCTAGATACTGAACTGCCTTCCACTGACTGATCCTCCTAAACCCCACAGCACGCGGTCAAACCGCTTCCTACAGTACAGATTCCATTTAGGCCTGAACTCAGGGTCACTTTGACTCTTTTTTTTTTAAATTATTTATTTATTTAATTTATTATGTATACAACATTCTACCTTCATGTATGCTTGCACGCCAGAGGAGGGCGCCAGATCTCATTACAGATGGTTGTGAGCCATCATGTGGTTGCTGGGAATTGAACTCAGGACCTCTGGAAGAGCAGCCAGTGCTCTTAACCACTGAGCCATCTCTCCAGCCCTCACTTTGACTCTTTTATAGACAGTGAGCTCCTTGAAGAACCATCCCCTTAACAGGTAATAAATGTTTACTGAGTGAATTAATGAATTAATGAAAAATGAGAATAATGCTTCTTCTTCTATCCACCTCTTCAAGCTAGCGATTTAAAGGAAGAGAGGAACTCAGAAATGCCTGCACACCTCCGGGCTTTCTCTACAGTGACTCTCACTGGACATTTGCTGACTCTGTGTCTGTCTGTCCCATCTGTGTGAACTGTACCCTGTAGGGCAGGAGAGAGCCCAACGTAACATTCCTGCAGGCAGTCTCCTCTTTTCCTCAAAGGCCAGGGAAGTACAGGATGCGATGTCACAAACCTGGGAAGGAACCGCTGACCCCTTCAATCTGTTCCCATGGCTGACAGATGCCTGAAGCTCACAAGGTGAAAACAGCTGATTTGTAAGCTATGACTCAATCTAGTAGATTCCTTTCTCCTGAGACAGGGTTTCTCTGTGTAGCTCTGGCTGTCCTAAAACCCACTCTGTAGACCAGGTTGGCCTCAAACTCATGGAGATCCATCTGTCTCTGCCTCCTGAGTGCTGGGATTAAAGACATGTGCCATCACTGCCGGGAAATCTAGTGGATTTTAATACCTCTAAGATATGTGTAGTTTAAAGACCCCAGTATGAAAAAAAGGCAGAATTTTATCTGGTTCTAGGGTCTTCAGTGTTAGAAGTGACTGCAGATCTTAAAAGCCAAAGGCATGCAAGATCAGACCAGGTAGCAGACCTTCTCTGTTAGGGTAGAGTGACTTAGGTCTAGGCAGTTTAGGTTACATGGCAGCTTCTTTGAAGTAGTGGGTCATCCGTACAGCAATGATAGATCGGACAGCATTTTTATGTTATCCTAGGAGATCCAAGAAAACAGTCCTCCAAATTGGAAATGATCTTTTTCTCTCTCCCTCTCCCTCTTCTTCCTCCTCCTCCTCCTCCTCCTCTTCTTCTTCTTCTCCCCCCCTCTCTCTTTTTCTTTCTCTTTCTGTCTTTCTATGCAACCCTGGCTATCCTGGAACTCAATATGTGAACAAGGTTGACTTCAAACTCAGAGATCCACTTGTCTCTGTCTTCTTCTGAGTCTTGGCACACACCACCATGCCCATAGGTAAGAATCTCTAAAATCCATGGAGATTTAAGTTAAGTAAAGAACCAGGCGTAAATGACAAGTGGCACACACTTGTCATTTCAGTGCTTGGGAGGCTAGGCAGGGAGAATCACAAGTCTGATGCCAGACCCGGGCCATATAGTGAGTTTCAGGCTAGCTAAGGCAATACAGAGACATTGTCACCAAATTAATTAATTAATTTTAATTAAATGAATTACGGAAAGAATCCAAAGGATGAAACTAATGTTTTTGTATAAACCAATTTATGTACATTTGTATATTTATAGTCCTTGGGAGTATTTACCTACTCTGAGCAAAAAAAATTTTGAAATTCTAATTAAAATTTAAGTCTCCAATTGATTTAAATTCATAGTTTTAAACTTAAAAGCTCTCTGATCTTTTGAAAAAAGTAAATACTGTACTGGAATATTTAAGAGAATACAAAGTTTGTCATATATATATACATTTGATTCATTGTATGAGTAATTGACTGTGAGCACCTCAAAAGGCGGTGCTAAGTCAGACTAATAATGTACAAAATGAACGTGAGTGAACACAATAACCATCTCTGGATGTAATTTGAGTGTCTTCAAAGGGGTTGGCTTTGAAAGTGGCATCAATCACTCAAAATCCTTTAAAAAGTGATGGATAAAATACAGTGGTACCAAACAGAGTAGTCACAAATACAGAAGGGAGTCTTTTTGAATTTCAGTAAGTTAGATATTAATTTTATTAACTTTACTTCTATTTTCATTTTTTAAAAACACTTATTTTTATTTCATGTATGGATGTCACTTCCATGCCTGGTGCCCAAGGAGGCCAGAAGAGGGTGTCGGATCTCCTGGAACTAGAGTTACAGATGGTTGTGAGCTACCATCAAGATGTTGGGAACTGAACCCAGGTCCTCTGGAAGAGCAACCAGTGCACTTAACCACTGAGCCATTGTTTCAGCCTTGGATATTAATTTTAAAAGTCTGTCAAACCTCTGAATCGCCTTTTCTTGGTCTGTAAACTGAGATTTATGGTAACATCTGCC
Source organism: Ondatra zibethicus (assembly GCA_004026605.1). Classification (NCBI taxonomy): domain Eukaryota; kingdom Metazoa; phylum Chordata; class Mammalia; order Rodentia; family Cricetidae; genus Ondatra; species Ondatra zibethicus. Next base: position 51,440 of record PVIU01003466.1, read on the forward strand.
TTGTTGGGCTGTTGAGAGGATTAAATGAGACCCTGAGTTTGGCACTGTGCCTGCAGGCACACAATACAACATGCAGGTGACTATTATTACTAACCTCTCCTTAAAGCAGAGTAGAATCATGTCCTGAAATAAGACAGAATACAGCGTGACATAGAACACAGACAATCCTACTAGCAGGGCTGATCACCACCGCAAGCCGCTCTGCAGTCCCTCTGTAGCCGTCAAGCCCCCGGGTGTGTCTTCCCTTCAAAGCCATTCCCACTAGCAAGGAAGGCGTTCATCCCATCACCGGTCCCACCAGCCACGTGATGCGGTTCCCTAAGGCACCCATTCACCCATCCAGCATCCTTTGATCTTTGTTCCTGACATTACCCTTGGTAGTGGGGGTTCTACAGTTAACACGGATGAAGCACCTGCCTTTGGAGGACCTCTCTGAGATCGAGGCCAGCCTCGTCTACACAGTGAGTTCCAGGACAGCAGGGTTACGTAGAGAGACTCTATCTGGGGAAATGAAAAGGCAAGAACATTTGCCTTCTTGTTGCTTGCGGTCTCAAAATAGAGACAGGAAATGAAATCAACAAGTAAATCGTTTGATGTGTTAGAAGAAGATGTGTTCATGGAGAGAAATAGACAGGTTGGGAGTACCAGGATGAGGGCTGGAATTTGAAGAAGAGTAGCTCTTAGCAGACTCCACTGGGAAAGCTGCCTTCAAAGAGGGTGGAGAAAGTCCACACGGGGTGGGGGGTCGGGTAAGCAAACACCTAGGCTGTGATGTGGAGTCTGCCTTGGGGGACTGTTGAGACTGGGGCGATAAAGGGAGAACAGACATGAGACCCAGAGAGGACAGGTGGGGAGAGAGAGCCGACTGTGAAGGGCCTCAAGAACTTTAGCGTTGACTCTGAATTAAGAAAACACTTTAAAAGCCAACAGACCCACCATTCATCTTTAAAATTTCCCAGCCTCTCAATATCAGCAGGAGGTGCTACCTAAATGAAGTGAGAGTTAGGAAATGGAAAATCCAGAGCCTTAGATATACCAAGGCTTTCATTTCTTTAAGCTGGCTTCCAGGGTTCCAAGTACCCTTGGTGTCTGGATCTGTTTGTCAGGAACCAAGGAAACTTCTGGACCTCATTGCCTCAGTTCACCCACAGCCCTGCCCAAAATATCCCTTTGTGTAAGCCCAAGTTCACCGGAATCATGGTGGCAACCTCAGGTTGCCAGGAAAGTTTGCATAAGGCTTTCTTTGAAATGGGCATGTGTGTGGCTGGGTTCCTTTCAAGGGTGCGGTCCCTAAAGCATCCTTCGCGAGGTTATCTGAATCTCTGGAGGCTTATGCCTTTCTTCCTGTCTGTCTCCTTTAAAAACCATCTGCAACTCTGTAGAGATGGGAGATAAGTTATGGAGATGGTGCAGCTGATTGCCCTGAATAGAAATTCAAATGAGTCTTGTACAGGGATGTAGTTGATTTCTGCCCTGGGGAAAGATCGTTTCTGCATCTATTGGCAAATTTGTTTTAGCATTCTTAATTGCCTAAACATGTTGCCATAGATAGATGGATAGACAACAGCCTTGCAGAGGCTCTGAAGTGAGATCAGGGTCACAGAGCAGAGCCAAGAGCCCTTCTTAATACATTTCATTTCTAGTTATTTATTTTTAAGTCTAAAAATATGGCTTTTATGTGTATGTGTGTGCCCGAGTGTATGTACATGTGCCACATGCATGAAGGTGACAACAAAGGTCAGAAGAGGCATCAGATCCCCTGGAACTGGAGTTACAGATGGTTGTGAGTCACCATATGGGTGCTGGGAATGGAACCCAGAACTCTGGAAGGCAGAAAATGCTCTTAACCTCCAAGTCATCTCTCCAGCTCCCCATCGTATAATTTCAGAGAAAAGGGGAGGTTCTGTGCCGCATGATTGATGGGCAGTTTAGAGCACATGCTTGCAGCTGGGGTAGCTCTGATTCATGACAGGCAGGGTGGGGAGTAGGGAGTCTGTTAGTCTGGGCTTGTACAACAGAATCAGCAATGAGGGGAGGCAGAGGAAGAATCTAGATAAAAGAAGCTAATAGAAGAGTTTTACAAAACAGCATAGCCTGGCTAACATCCTTGAAGGGGATTTTGGGAACCACTGATCCTTCTTCCTCTTTCCTTTGTTTCTTGGCCAACAGGAGCTAGCTATATACCCCTTCTGACCTGCTCCTTCCAGACCTGGGCTCTTTCCATTTTGTCTTAAGACACATTCATTTTTGTCTAGCTAAAAATCATTTATTCATGCAAATCTCTTCCTAAACATTTCATGGGTGGCTCTCTCAGAAAGATTTGTCAGTTCCGGGTTCTGCCTCTCCGGGACCCCATGGCACTGAGCACTGCTTGGCAGCTGGTGTGGTGAAAATGCTTGATGACTTATCTGTACAGCTTGTTAGAACCATCTGTTTAGATTCCTTTCGTTAAGAGACCATCAGCTCCAGGAGGCAGGAGTTGTATCCGTTGTTTACCCATTTGTCCCTTCGGTTTTGCCTTCTGTGTGGTGTCCAGGAGGCCCTGGGTCAAATGATTATTGGTTGACAGAGGGTTCTGCAGACCACAGGCAAAGAGGGGGATGCTGTTGTTGAGGGGTGTGGAGTACTTTTTTTTTTAACCTCTGATGGTGAATTATGAGTTGGATTGTAATGACTAACTTATGATCTGTACTCTTCCTTGGAGTCTGAGAAGCTTATAATTGAGTCTTGTATTCATCCATTTTGACCTGTCCCTGATCATGGCCTTATCAAATCCATTTTTTCTTCTATTTCTTGTCAAGCTAGCTTTTTTATTTTTTTAAAAACCATTTTGCTGTTAACCTCTGAAATAAAAATGTTCCTCGAAAATCTCAAAATGAAATATCATTTGGTATTTTCTCAAAAGGTAAACACTGAGTTAACATCCAGCAATTGCATTCCTAGGTAGATACCCAACAGAAATAAAAAACAAAACCATGCCCATATAACAATTAAAAAATATATGTAGTTCCATTATTAATAGCCATAGAGTAGAAGCAACCAAATGTCCATCAACTGATTATTGAATTAATGAGACCATATAATCTGTATAATGAATTATTGTTTCAACCATATAGAGGAATGGTGGGACCTGGAGAGATGGCTCCTAGGTCAAGATCATTGGTTGCCTTACAGACGACCTAGGTTCTGTTTCCAGTGCCTGTGTGGTTGCTCACAACTGTCCATACCTCCAGTTCTAGGGAATACAATGCCCTCTTCTGACCTCCTTGAGTACCAGGCACCTACATGGTACACAGACACATACATGGGCAAAACACTCATAGACATAAATCATTTTAAAAATCAGTTTAAAAAGAGGAGGGATGTAGTGATTCATGGCATGTCATGCATCTTTATCATAGGTAAAAAAATTACAGCAGGACAACACAAAAAGACCATGCATGAGGTGGCTCTAGTCAGCTGACATTGCCAGAAGAGGCGAAATTGTAGGAAGAGAAACAAATGAATTCTTTCCTGAGGTTGGGGACTGGGAAACATGGAAGTGACTGTTAGTGGGTACGGAGGAGAGGGGATAGTGGGTGTGTGGCGTGAGCAATCGCCTTCAACACATCTGTGCCTTGTCGTGACCTTTAATTATCTAACCCCTCCTCGCTCCTCTCTCCCTCTTCCAGCACTTTGACTTTCCTTTCCTATTTCCCTCCCTTCCTCCTCTCTTCTTTTCCTCTTTCTGAGACAGGATTTCACTGTGTAGCCCACGCTGGCCTTGAACTCATGATCCCCCTACCTCAGCCTCCCAAGTGCTGGGTTTATGGACGTGGGGTAGGCCCCTCATCCTGTTTGACTCTTTCTTTGGTGAGTGTGGTAGGCAGATTCCGAGGCTGGCTTCCAGGACTGACTTCCTGGTGTGGGTCTCAGTTATGTAAAGTTTATCTGTGCAAGCCTGATCTAACCACAGGAGCACTTCTAAGCCGAGAGCTGCCTTGCCCGGTACCAGAAGAGTCAGATTCAAAGCCCAACAGGGACTCCATGTGCTGCCCTTGCTTTGAAGATGAAGGGCGGCATGTAACAAGGAATGCAGTTGGCCTCTGGGAGCAGAGAGTAGCCCCTGGCTGACAGCCAGCCAGGAAATAGGACCTCAGACCCACAGCTGTAGAGACTGCATTATGTCAACAGCCTGAATGAGCAAGGAAGTCAATTTCTCCCCCACCCCAGCTCCAGATGAGCACCCAGCTGGCCAACACTTTGGTTTTGTCTTGCAAGAGTGATTGTGTGTAGGACCCCAGTCCGGGCACATGGACTCCAGACCCACTACTGTGAGACACTAAGGAGTACGGTTTAGAACTCAGTTACAGCAATCCGTTATGCAGGTTACAAAACTAATAGAATCAGTTTCGCATCATGGTGCAGCTGGCTGCCATCCTGATGGGTGTTCCTAGATGCTGGTCTTTTCCTCATAAAATTCTTAAAACAGCTACTTCTCCTCCCACGCCCCAGGATGACGTCACACCCTGGATGCCTCGGAGTCTGGCTTATTCCCTACGCCACACTCTCTACTTCTTCCTCTTTTCAAAGGTTAAACCAGAGGGGATTCTTGGCCATTGCAGACAGAAAGCTGAGGCCAAGTCTGGCCTGGCTAGTGTCACACAGCTCTTTTCTTCTTCTGCGTGTGCACGGGGAATGGAAGAGGGTGGGTGCTGTTCTCCACAGACTCTGTGTGGCCTCGCATCCTGCTCGTGTACACAGAAGACGCCAGAATATATCCCAAGGATCAAAAGTCCAGAAACAGAAGCATTCTCAGTTTTCTGGACAACCAGTCTCCTAACATGAGGTGAACTGAGATGGTCCTAGAGTCCCTTCACCTGACCAGAAGCCAGCGGCAAAAGCCTCTGGGAATAAAAAAAAAGTGTGAGGGATAATTTCTTAGACACAGGGTCTCTTGGGCTGCCCCTGAGAGACCCGTGATCACCTCAAAGGGCTTTTGACTGATCCTGTACACACCAGCAGGGGAGTCTGTGATTGTTGTATGTTACAGACATGGGGATATGTTCACCTGGCTGCCTGGAGGTTGGGTTCTCAACATACCCTCTCTGTCCTCTCTCTACTCTTTTTCCTGAGGAAAAGCTAACAGGTTTTGCTGGCGGACAGGGTACCCTAGCACGGAGTGCCAGCCCCTGAAGGGTTCCCCCCCCCCTTTGTCTTCAAACATGCTGAGCCCTGCTTCCTGCCTTGGCTGATGAGAACCATTCGTCTCTGGAACCAATCAGTTACTTCTGGCCTAATGAGCTCATGTCTTTTCTTGCTGGGAACTCTCCAATCAGCCTCTTAACTTCTTGTTCTTGGAACAGAGTCTCATCCATCTGGGAGCCTTGGTCTTTCAGCTGGGTAGTCTTGGGCTTCTTCCTGTGGATGCTGGGTCCCAGGTACCAGTTCTGAGGGACTAAGAAGGGGCTGAGAAGCTGGGGAGGGGGTCTCTAGAAAGGAGGTTTGAGGGCCTGTCTATGGCAACTCCCTGTTTTTCCCCCTCCTATCCATGGGAAAACCATTTGCTTGTGACCCTCTGAACCTTCTGGATTTTTCACTCCTTCTGTAGGTTTGGGAATAAGTTTTTATGTTTGTGGTTTCTCTTATATTCAAGAAATCTGCCTAGACCCACAGAGTTTCTTCTGCCCCAGGACTGGGTATTCTCTTCAACTGAAAACGCAACAGTACCCGAGGCGGTATCGCCAAGTACAACGGCGCAAGGGTTAAGATGAGCTTTGTGTGATCACAGGCATTCCAAGTGTGACCCTTTCTGATTCCCTACTTCACTCCAGCCAGAAACATGACTCTGCGAGGCTGTGGAGTGCAAGGAGGGAGGCAGAGAGGCTCTGGCTCCTGGTATAGGACAGGGGTGGAGGTGGGGCTGAGGGGCCTGGCCCGCCAGGAAGTGTGTGTAATCCTAACAGGCCTGGCTTCTCAAACACCACCTCACAGGGACAGCGGGAGGTTGAGGGACAGAGGGTGTTGTGTATCTGGGAGTTGGATAAACTGTCTGCTTCACATTCTCTTGCCTCCCAGGACCCAGCCTGGGGCCCAATGGTTGTAGGAGTTGTTTCAGAGACACCCTCCCACTCCCTTGAGCCATTTCTGGTCAGCCACGATTCACTCCCATCTGAGCACTCCCCTGAATGAACCCATCGTGGGTTTGAGCTTCCCTCTGGCCTCCAACCTGTTCCAGAGAGAGGTTTGTTTAGGCTGGGCCAGCTCTATTGCCTCCTCCCAGACTCCAGGTCTCTTTCAAAAGGGAAAGCCTCCATTCCCTCAGCTGTGAAGTAGAGACCGTGGCAGCGGGGAATGTTTGTGACTACCAGCTTCACTAGGCTTTCCTTTTCCTGGGTGTTTCCTGTGACGATGGGTCATGAATGGCTTCCCGTAGGAGACGAGGGACTGTGCAGAGGGCTTGCCTAGGTTTCTGGGTTCAGATTGTCTCTGAGTTGGGACCACAGAATACAGGTCTGGCAAGTGGGGGCTGCGGCACGGCTTTCCCTGCAGGATCTTAGGGGAAGATCCTGGCCAGGAGGTGAAAAACCCACTGTGTTGGCCATCTAGGGCTGAGTTCAGGGCAGGTAGGCTCAAATGCAACCCTCACCCTCTGGCCCTGCAGCCAGTGTCCTGGAACAAGTGTCTCGCTGTACGTAACAGGAGCCTTGTGGACTTTTCATAAGGCCAATGTGTAGAAGCACTTGTCCTCACCCAGGGTCTCTGATTTCGATTTTTGTCATTGACAGCTTAGAAATGTACATCTAAGGCCCTGTTTGGTGGGTTTTACTGGTTTTAAAAATCATTTCTTGGCTTGGCGGTGATGGTACACGCCTTTAATGCCAGCATTCGGGACTCAGAGGCAGGTGGATCTCTGAGTTTGAGGTCAGCCTGGTCTATAGAGTGAGTTCTATAGCCTGGTCTACACAGAGAAACCCTGTCTTGAAAAACAAAAAACAAAAACAAACAAAAAAAAACCAACAACAGCAACAAAATCATTTCAGCAGGCTAGGATGCTCCTGTGAGTTGAGGTTGTCCTTTGGCGCACTAGTGGTTCCTTGCTAGTTCCAGGCAGCCAGTGGGCTCTTCTTGCATTGACGTTGGCGACACTATACTGTGTTGCATGTTTTGGGGTACACATGAGATGAGTTTCAGGGCTGGCTTTTGATTCAGCACCTATGGAACTTTGACTTGGGAAGCTGCTTTCATAGGTCTAGGGAGCCTTGCACCCTGACTAGGAACAACAGGCTTTTTTGTTATGTGGTAGAAGAGAGAAAGGGCCCTGCACTGGGCTCTGTCTGAGGCTCTGCTGCCTGCCTGAATGCTTAACTACATTCAAGTCTAACGCCCAAGAGACACATGGTCAAAAGTGACCAGCTCTTAGATGGGGTGTTTGTGCGGCTCTCCCCTCATTGACTGTTCCCCATGAACTGATTTTCAAAAGGAGGGACAACTTCAGAGCTAACTTCTTATAACATTTAATGTTTTGAGGGGAGGGATGGGATAGACTGAGGCCACAGGGGAAAACAGCCAAGGGTGTATCATCAGGAAGCATGGGTCTTCAACAGCTGGGCCAGGGGAGCTGGACCACAAGCTCAGCAGAAACGTTTTCTCTTTCTCTTTTTCTCGGTGTCTCAGAACATTCTAGAAACACATTGCTTCCTTACACCCGGACTTGCTGCTGTTCCTTCCTCTTTACTTCTGTCCAGATGTCTGACAAGTCTTGTATAAACTGCTGGATCTAGCAAGACAAGGAGACAGCATTAACCTTGCCCAGCAAACACTCCCCACGTCCCAAGTTGGACCATCTCCTGGGAAGGAAGTTCATTGATCTCATTCTCCACTGCCAGAGGTGGCAGCATAGTCTGCTTTCACAGATTTCTAGATGACCTTAAGAATCAGGCTTAGCAAACATTTTAGTTACTTTTCTCTCACTACACTCAAAATACGTGACAGAAGCAACTTAAAGGCGTGTTATGCTTTCCAAAGCTTGCACTCCACCGTAGAGGGCATGGTGGAACGGCTCAGTCCCTGGTGGGAGGAGCATGTGACAGTGGCTGTTCACGGGGAGGGGACCAGGGACGCAGAGAGCATGGCTGGAGCAGGTGGGTTAGCTGTCACCTTCAAAGGCCTGCACCCAGTAACCTACTTCCTCCAGGCAGGCTCTGCTGGCAAAGGTGCCACCCTCCCAAACTAGTGCCACAAGCCTGGGTTGGGGGGACTTCAGGTTCAAACCGTAGCAGCAGGCTAGAACCAGGGTAAGGCTGGACTTGGGACCTGCTTAGAGGTAGTCAGACCCACGTGGAAGGAAGGAAGGAAGATGGTCACAAACTGGCCTCAGAGGAAAACATTTTGCAGGTGGGACTGGAAATGGCTCTCAGGCAACATCAAAGTGCTTGAGGGGACCCAGACCTGATGTTCACCGTGATGATCTTGTGTCCGTCAGGGAAATTTAAATTCTACTCACAGGCTTCTGTTTTGAAAGGCCCTGGTCAGGGTGACACGGCATAGATTCAGAGGCTAGGAAGACCCAGCTGGTCTCCACACACAACAGCTCTAAAGAAATATCTGATTCCGGGGATGGAAGCCAGGGCCTCACCCACGCTGGGCACGTGTTGTAGCACTTAGCTGAGCGCCCGGCCCAGTTTCTCATTTTTGAAAGGTGACCCCAGCTCAAGGGCAGCATGTGTTCAACCTCTCCTTTACTTACACTCTCTGGTGCCATCACCATCATCATCATCATTATTATCATCATCTTAGCTACTTGGCAATTTGACTTTCTAATAATGCGTTTATATTCTGTGGGAATGAAGATGGGTATCTTCGGATATCCTTCGGGCAGCATGAGGTGTTCCTGGCAAGGAAAATCAAGCCCAGATTTTCCTTGCCAGGAGCACTTCTAGAAGTTTAATTCAGAAAAATAGAACTTGTGAAAATCCTCAAGGATTCAGAACGCTCAGAATTTGGAGGAGGTGGATTAGAAGCTCGGGCTTGAGCAGGGAGTGCACAGGTTGGGGCAGAGAGCAACACGTCACCAATCCCCAGGGCATCCTTCCCCAGGACAGCTAAAGGAAGGGAGCTGACCACACCAGGGAGTCTCAGAAACCAGGGTGCCATAATGCCAAGAGGGCATTTATGTCTCTGTTCTTGTATTCCCTCATAAGTACAAGTTGCCATTTACCATAGCAGGCTGCCCTTGCTATCCTGTCAGAACAGAGCGAGCATCAGGAACAAACAGCACCGTCTACCTATTACTGAGCTAGACATCAAAGGGATTTGCCAGTGTCCAACAATGCTACTCTCCTCACAAAAGGAGTCTTTTGAAATTTTAATCAACCATGCGATTTCAAAGACTGGGGAGATGGCTCAGTTGGTAAAGTGCTTGGTATGCAAGCACGGAGAGCCAAGTTCAGAGCCCCAGTCATAGGTTTCCCTGGAAACCTACGAGAATGAAAACCATTTCTGAACATAGAATGAAGGATGAAAGCAACCAGCTTCCCAGAAAGGTGCCCAGCTTTGCACAAGTGGGGAAGGTAGCAACCAGGCTCAGCCTTACACAGCCTCCCTTGCACAACAGGGCATCCCCAACAATGACAGCTCGGGGCCCACCCAAGACCCTCCTAGAGTTGTTAGCATGCGTGGCCAACAAGGCTGTTCTGGATAACTGATGAGTTCAACAGTGAGTCCCTACTCTGGTCCTGTGCTTTGAAGTCATCAGGGATTTCAGGTGCTAATGTGTGGGCTCAGTGTGTGGAACCCTAACCAGCAGCAGTATAGCTTGGGGAATTCCTAAATATGCACAGGGCTCATCTTAGATTTACTGAGTTGGAGATGTGGGTGCGCCCAGCAATCCCCCAATCCCACCAGTTGGTGGTCCTGACCCTGTGAACATTTGAGGACCACAACTCTGCCTGATTCTTTCCTTCACTCAAGCAATTCAGAACCTTCTTGACCCCGCCCCTCTGCTGGACCCAGCTATGCAGCCTCCTCCTACCATGTCCAATTGTTTATGTGTGTCCTCCAGGGACACCTCCGTGGTCTCCTTCAGCTGCTTGCTCACGATCTGGAAGAGGTTCAGTGTCGCCATCTTAATGGTGCCAAGCAGGAGGGTCTTCTTGGCCGCTGTGTTCTGGATGTGTGCCCAGCGAGATTCCTGGGGAGAGATGTGGCAGCAAGTGAGTATAGCACAGTAGAGAGAGATTCCTCTGTGTGTATGTGTGTTTGTGTGTGTATGTATGTGTGCACGTGTGTGCGTATATGTGTGTGATTCTGTATGTATGTGTGCACACATACAGACCTCATGTACCTAGAGCCAGGACTCCCTCCCCCAACCCTACACCGGACCTGCTGCTTACCCAGAAGATGACGTCACTGCGGGCCCGGTCGAAGCGCATCTGCAGTCTCGCCAGCTCATTGTTGTGCTGGAGGATCTCATCATCCTTCTCCTCCATGTAGCGGGCCAGCCGTGCCTTGGCACGTTCAATCTTCTCCTGGCCTTCTTGTGCCGACTGCATGAGGTCATGATGCATGCTCACCAGCGTCTTGTAACGGGCAATCACCTCGTGGATCTCTTCAAACTGAGGGGCCAATGGCCTTGGGTCACTGAATAGCCAAGGGCCTGATGCAGCTACATCAGCCCACCACTTCTGACCCGCACACTAGGGCAGGCAAACCATAGTCATAAACAGGTATCGTGAGAATGTTGGGTTCTCCTGGGTTTATATGGGCTATGCCCCATATGTTGAAGGGTTGCTCAACTGGACCTGAGGTTCCTAATGTCAGCTGCATATTTGAATACCTACAAATCCTTTAAAAAGGTAGCTGCCAAGTTCCAACCCCAAAGATTCTGATTAACAGTATGTCTTTGGTAGATTAGGATTTTGTAAACTATCTCTAGGTAATTCCAGGCCCAACTAGGGTTGAGAATTGCTGCTGGGAGGTACTTTATCTCTTAAGGCAACAATGATCCTATTCAAGGAGAATGTTCCACTCATAGACCAGGAGCTGTGGTAAAAGGCTACTGACAGAGCAGGAGATAAGAAAGCCAGACCCTGTTCTTTTGAACTTTATAGCCCCGAGGGTGATTGGGTACAGGGAGGACAGATAGACACTAGTCAGCTACAACACAGTGATAAACCGTCTTTGGGGCAGAGGCGTGAGGCTGCACAGAGGCTGGGCACTAACTCCCTACAGTGCTCTTTAGCCTTTGTTCATCATCTGCATCAGTGGGTCAGGGGTTTGCAAGATACAGATCACCTGCTCCAACGGGGTCTGGAAGCACAGAGTTTGTCCAGCAAGCATCTCTACAGAGGGCAAGGCGGCCTCCAGTTTGATGACACCAATGCGCCTCCCTGGAGGCTATCATAGTGTGCTTGCTCAGGGACTCTCTGAGCTGGTCTCAGTATCGTGACAGTTGTCGGTGGCAGATTGGTGTCCAGGAACTGTCAGGCCGGTGTTTTCCCCAAATGTGCTTCTGAGGGAAGAACACTCCAGGCAGTGCTGGGAGGCAGGAACAGCTAGAAAAGTGTTTCAGGGGAGAGAGGAAGGCTGAAGGACACTGGGGGTGCAAATAGAGGTAGCCAGGCAAAGCAGGTGGGGATGCAAGGTGTGCGCCAGGTAGAGGGAAAGCAGGTGGGGATGCAAGGTGTACGCCAGGTAGAGGAAAGCCTGAGCAGAGATGAGTGGAGGCTTAGGGAGGCTCGGGATTCGCGCAGAAATCAAACATGGATGGCCTGAGTGAGGTTCAGAGAGGGAGAGAAGGAGATGGACCTGGGAGAGAGAGAGATGGGGGAGGAAGGAAGGAGAGAGGTGGGGAAGCCTGCCCAACAGCTTCTTGGGAAGCTGAGACCAGAGGATTGCAAGTTCAAGGCCTGCCTGGGCTATATAGTGAATCTGAGGCCAGTCTGGACAACTTAGTGAAACCCTGTGTCAAACTAAAATAAGGGCTGGGGGGTGTCGCTCAGGGAAGAGTTGCTTACCCGCACATACAAGGCCCAGGGCTCAACTGCTAGTAACACATGTGTGAGTACATGTGTGTGCCCATACGCACACACAGAAAGAGACAGACTGATGTGGAATATTCTTGTACACTGTGTAAATTATGCTCTGATCGGTTTAATAAAGAAGCTGACTGATCAATAGCCAGGCAGGATAAGGTTAGGTGGAAAAAATAAACTAAGGAAAAGAAGAAGGGCAGAGTCAAGGAGATGCAAGCCAGCCTTTGGGAAAGCAAAATGCTAGAGGACAATAAAGTCATGAGCCATGTGGTAATACGTAGATAAATTAAAATGGGATATTTAAATATAATAGCTAGTTAATAATAAGCTTGAGCTATCGGCCAAGCATATATAATTAATTAAAGCCTAAGAGTGGTTTATTTGGGAACTGGTGGCTGGGAGAGAAATGTTGTTTACAACAGAGCACTCAGAAAACTAGGAAAAGGGTATGAACTTTATCCATGAAGAATTTTAGTTTTAAGAAGCAGAGAACCCATGCCCTGTCTGTATTTCCTTCAGATCTTTCCGCAAGCACCACAAGGCATACAAAAGTTAGAATGAATAGATTCAATCAGAGCTACTGAGAAGAAATCTGACAATTGTATTCTGATGTCAAAATCCTCAGGTGCCCGCGTAAAGAGGCTCCTGCTTGTACAAGGAGGGGACAATTTCAACATCAATAAGAATAAATACAAAAGATTGAAACATGAATTAAAAATCATGAGTTCATAACTACACTAAAGGGCCATTTTTGGAGACTGATGACATTTTAATTTGTTATTCTGAACACTAAAAAAGAATCAAGAGTTCAATGTGGGCATAGCAGCCCCAATACTTGGTAGACAGATGAGAGAGAGAGAGAGAGAGAGAGAGAGAGAGAAAGAGAGAGAGATCTTGAATTTGAGGCTAGCCTGGGGTAAGACAGTGAGACACTGACTCAAAAAGATGACTTCAACAAGCTTCTTCCTAAGACCCCCTAGTAATCAAGGAGCCAAAGACATTACAAAGTTCCCTTATTTATATCAGTAGTTCACGGCCCCTTGGTAGTCGAATGACCCTTTGACAGGGGTCACATATCAGATATCCTGCGTATCAGATATTTACATTATAATTGATAACAGTACCAAAACTACAATTATGAAGTAGCAACAAAATAATTTTATGGTTGGGGGTCACCAGAGCATGAAGAACTGTGTTAAGGGTCACAGGGTAAGGAAGGTCGAGAACCACTGCTTTATATACTGTTCTGACTACTAAATATTAAAATAGTTTTATACCCCCTCAGTCAGTGTCTGTCCCCAACCACCAAGGAAATCAATATTATAATTTGTATCAGCAAAGACTAATTTTACCTGGTTTCAAGCCTATCACTAGAACCATAGATGGGTTGTCTTTTGAATCTGGTCTTATTTTGCTTAATATACCATCCATAATACTTAGGAAATGTAAGAGGTGGTATGGAAAAACTAGTTTGGACCTTGATTAAACAGATCAAGTGCAACAGGGCAATTCTAGATATGACAAAATTGATGGGAAAGCCCATGAGGTCTTAGCCCCACATGAAGAACTACAGGACAACTAAAGAATACTGAGACTGGGAGAAATAGTCCTCCCCAGGGAAGAGCACACAATTGATGATCCAACACCAAATGGTCAGCTCTGAAAACATACATACAAGTAGCATTATATAGACTGATATGTGTATGTATATGCATATATACATATATATGCATGTAATAATAATGAAATAGGTCATGAATTTGACAGTGAGTGGTGTGGGAGGTCCTTCCTTCTATGTGTTGCTTTTATTGGTTAATGAATAAAAAAACTGCTTTGGACCTATAGCAGGGCAAAACTTAGGTAGGTAAGGAAAGCTAGGCTGAATGCTGGGAGAAAGAAGGGCAGAGTCAGAGAGATGCCATGGAACCACTGCCAGAGTCAGACATGCCAAAACTTTGTTGGTAACCCACTGCTATGTGGCAGATACACAGATTAATGGAGATGGGTTAAATTAATATGTAAGAGTTAGCCAGTAAGAAGCTAGAGCTAATGGGCCAAGCAGTGTTTTAATTAATACAGTTTTTGTGTGATTATTTCAGGGCTAAGCAACCAGGAACTAACTAGCGGCCTCCTCCTACAAGCAAGCAAGGAGGGGAATATGGGAGAGTTTGGAAGGAGGAAATGGAAAAGGGAGACAATGCAATTATATTATAATCTCAAAAATAAATTAAAAAAAGCAAAACAAATGCACATAGAGCCTTATTGTGACAATTGGGGACACTTTTAAATGTCAACTAGTTATACATTTGCTACTAAGGAATAGCGTAACTGGTTTGACAATGGCATTGTAGTTATGATTTTTTTGATGTATTTTTAAATTTTTATTTTCACTTTATGTGTGTTAGTGTTTTGTCTGCATGTATGCTGGTTACATACCACATGCATGTAGTGTTCCAAGAGGCCAGAAGAGATTCTAAGACCCTCTGGTTACAGATAGTTGTGAACTACCAAATGGGTGCTGGGAATCTAACCCAGGTCCTCTGGAAGAGCAGCCAGTGTTTTTAACTGCTGACCCATCATCTCTTCAGCCCCTGTCCTGAGACAGTCTCACTATGTAGCCTTGGCTGTCCTAGAGTTTGCTATGTAGACCAGGTTAGACTCAAACTCCCAGAGATCTGCCTGTCTCTGCCTCCCTATTGCTGGGATTAAAGGAATGCCTCACAACACTTGGCTTTTAAGTGGATTATGTTTTTTTAAAGCTCCCACCTTTAGAGAAATATGCTTAAAAATACTTATGAACGAAGAAATAGCATTTGCTGCAAAATGGTGGAGGTGGGAAAACGTGGGTCATACAAGTGGCCTTTGCTGGACCTAGGTGACGAGTGTTCTCTAGAATATATGGCTCTACTCTTGTGTGTTTGAAATTTTCCACTAGCAAAAAGTTCCTGAAGGTACCATTGACTGGTTATGGGCAGTTGGAAGAAAAGAAGAAATTTTTAATATTCTTTGGAGCATGGTAGGATAACTGTGATTGACAGAAATGAATTGTACATTTCAAAATAGTACAGAGGATCTCAATATCCCCAACAAAGAGGAAATCATAGATGTTTGAGGTGATGGATATGTCAGTTACCACAATACTATGAAGTACACACATATGCGTGAGCATGAGCAGCCACATACACACACACGCACATCTCAATATATCCTATCAATGTGTACAATTATCATGTATCAATTAAAAATACTAGTTTAAGAAATCGCGTCACTGGACAGATGACTCAGCAGTTAAAAGCACTAGCTGCTCTTACAGAGACCTGGCTTCAATTGCCAGCACCCACATGGTAACTCCCAACCACCCTAACTCCAGTTCCAGGGGTCCAGTGTCCTCTCCTGACCTCAGAGGGCACCAGGAATGCGTGTGGTGTACAAACATACATGTAGGCCAAAACATTCATAGTCACAATATAAATAAATCCAAAAAACAAGATTTTAAAAATGCAAAAAATAAAATCATTGATTGAGA
The DNA here is from genome assembly GCA_004026605.1 of Ondatra zibethicus. Taxonomy (NCBI): domain Eukaryota; kingdom Metazoa; phylum Chordata; class Mammalia; order Rodentia; family Cricetidae; genus Ondatra; species Ondatra zibethicus. The sequence goes on from PVIU01003466.1 coordinate 66,980, forward strand.
AAAAGCCAGGCTGGACGGTGGTGGTGCACGCCTTTAATCCCAGCACTCGGGAGGCAGAGGCAAGTGGATCTCAGTGAGTTCAAGACCAGCCTGGTCTACAAAGTGAGCTCCAGTACAGCCTGGGCTACACAGAGAAACCTTGTCTGGAAAAACTAAAACAAAACAAAAAAAACCAAGTCATAGAAGATTATATTATACAATGCATAGTTTAAGGACAGCTGATAGTCACAAGTATAAACATTCATGAAAATGAGAAATATAAAATCTATATTTTATACTGGTGACCCCTGAAGAGAGGAGAGAAGGACTGAAATTGGGAAGGGCGTATAAGGAGTTTAAATTGCCAGTAGTGTTTTATTTCAGAAAAACAAAGAAAGAAAAGAAATGAGGGGGAAAATTAAGGTTATACGAAGCTGTATGTTGAGTTCTTGAAAGGTTAAGTTTTTCTCTATGTTTTCCAGTATGTGGGTGGGGAGAGAAGAAGGAGAAGGAAGAGGAGGAGGAGGCGGCGGCTGTAGAATGCAGAGGAGCAAAGGGCAGAGGTGACACCAGATGAAGTGCACAGCATGAGGAACGAGGAAGGGGCAGGGGTTGGATTCCAGAAATACTTAGGAGGCAGAGTAGACCATATCTGATTGATGGCTACCGGACCAGGGGATAGGGTAAGCAGGAAGCGCAGTCCTGGCAGTACGGTGAGTCAGCCTTGCTAAAGGAAGAACCTGGGAAGAGGAAGCCCCAGAGGAGCCTGGGAGGGAGGCCTCAGAATAGAAGACAGGAGATGTCAGAAGGGATGCCCACATCCAATGTTGTAAGAGGTGATGCTGGAAGAGGGCTGAAAATTCCCTGACCTGGGGTGACAGGGTCTGCAGAGGTGGGGGTGGGGCATTTATGACCCCGGCTGGGGGCAGGGACACAGCACAGTGGGGAAAATAATAAGCTATGCCATTTCCAGGCTATGAGGCCCTGAGTAGGTCCCTTCACCTTCCTCTGCCTCCATCTCCCCAGAAAGAGACACTCTGTTTGTTCTTCCCAGAGGCTGACAAGAGGACAGAATGGTTGCCTGTACAAACTCGCAGTCAGCCTGCATAATGTCCTAAGCGCTCCAGGTCTTTGAAGGGTAGGTAGGTGTTTTTCCACTTTTCCTCTCCTCTCCTCTGTCTGTCTGTCTGTCTGTCTGTCTCTGTGTCTATCTCTCTTTCTCTCTCTCTCTCACACACACACACACACTGACTCAGACATACACAAACGCATATGTAAACACTCAATTCATGTATAGCCGTGCACAGATAATACTGTCACACGCTCCCACCCACTGAGAGCTGCACCCAACTTCATCAGGGGCCTTGGTCATCTGTCCCCCAGGGTTGCTGCCTCTCCCCAGAGCAGGATAACCATTCCAAGGGTCCCTAGACTCTAGCCAGCTGGAGCTGAGCTCCATTCCGTTAACTTCGGGGAAGAAAAGGGTGCTGATGAGGGCCCTGTGGTACGGACGGCACTGCCAGCCCTGGGACCCACCTCGGAGTTCTCCACCACCTTCTCCAGGTACTTGTTGAAGATGGCATAGTCCTGCAGCTTGACACTCAGCCTCTGGTGCTCCAGCTTCAGAGCGGTCATCTCCTGCTTGGCCTTGGCCAGCTCCCTCAGACGCTGCCTTTTCAGTTTGCGCTCTTTGTTGGCTTTTTTCAGGGCTCGAATCCGTTTCTGGTCATTCTCCTGGGATGAGGGAGGCAGTGGAAATCAAGCAAGCATATCACCCCTCTCTCCCTGATACCCTGGCCTATCTGAGGCCGGTGACACCCTAAGCCCCTTCCGTTTGCTGAGCTCAGACCACCAGAAGGGCAGGCAGAGCTTGCCGGGCTGCCCATGTTGGAGGGGAGGTGTGAAGAAAAAGGATTTGGTGAGGCTTTGGTTGTTTGAAAGGATTTAGCAAAGCTAAGGAGCTTCTGTGGCCTAAGGAGGCTGTGAGTACAGAAATTTAGCTCAAGGTCAAGAGGGAGTCTTGGGGAGAGGGGTGTAAGCAGGAATTTCAGGTTCTGTGGGAGCTGGTCCCTGAACTTCAGAGAGAGGGGGATGGAAAGAGAACACATAAAAAGAAGGGTAGAGGAAGGTCTCTCTTGCATCCAAGAAGGCCAAGGAAGGCTGGGCGGAAGAGGAAACCTTTGACAAAGCTTTTGTGGTTTTGCTTTTAGTGGTGGCCACTTGTCATGGGGCAGTAGCTCAGTCAGGGTTGGGAAGCCCACAGGTTCTCCTGATTTGGTACAAAGTGCCTCCGTTTCTCCAGCTGTCGTCTGTGAAGTGGTAGCTCCTCTCTTCCTTACAAAACCCAAGGCAGTAATAATGGAACTAAATGCATGTGGAGGAGAGAGCTCAGACTAGCGTGGGCGTGGGCTCATGAAGAAAGTCTTCCCTGCTCTGCACAGTCACATGTACAGTGGAATGAAGGGCATTAAGATCAGGGTTCTTCCAGTAGAGGGCAGCAATGGACCCCCTGCTGCAGGGCCCTTCAGGGCTTCTCTAGTGCTGGTCCAGGATGAGGATTGCTGGCCAGCAAGTAGGTCTGGGGAGGTTTTCGTTTTGTTTACATTTGTATTTAGTTTTGTGTGTGCACATGTATGAGTATGTACATGCTACAGTGCATGTCTAGAGGTCAGAGGACAATTTATGGGAGTGGATTCTTCTCTCTTTTTCAACATGTGGGTCCTAGGGATCTAGCTCAAGCTTTTAGGCTTGGGCGCAAGTGCTTTTAGCCTCTGAGACACCTTGCCAGCCCAAATCAGGATTTTAGCACCACTAGCTCATTCTTCTGAGTACTGATTAAGAGCGAGTGTTGTCCGGGACTCTCCTCTGAGCCAAACTGCGGCCATCTGTTGCGCCAAGTCACAGAAGATCATCACAACTGGTCTTGCTGACTGTTGGTGCTCCCTCACTGAAAGGGGATGGGGGTCATGGGACCCTGAGTACCCAGCCACTCTTTCCAACAAGTTGTATGCAATCCTGCCTTAGTTGCATGTGGCCCTAGTGTCTGGGGGGGGGTTTAGAGTATATAGGTGGGGGAGGGCTAGGGGAGAGGCAATATCTCTATAACCATGAGGAAGCCATCATCCAGGCTGGGTACACATCTTCCAGTTCTGCTTTAGGGTCAGCCACGCTCCTGCTTAAAACCACCCACTCATGTTCTGTAAGTAACCTAATAAACGCATTGACTCCTCAGGGTCATTGAGACTTTAGACATTAGAGGGAGAACACTGCCTAACCCCCTAACCCAGGGCAGACATTCCCGAAACAGGGAGTTTCTTACTAGGTTCTTTGCTTCCCGGACCTTCGACAGTTCCCTGCCTTCATCAATCCCCCATTTCAGTGCCAGGACAAAAACTGAGAGAGTGAGAGTGGGTGGGTGGGTCAAAACCCTCTGACTTCCTGGTAGGCCCACACCCATCTGTCCATCACACCTACCGATCCATCCATCCACCCGTCCACTTGATAGACTGTCTCAGGTACGGGCAACGAAATAGCATAGAAACAACTAGAGATCAGAGGCTGGCAGGTAACAAGGACATTACAAACAGCATAGTATATAGAAGATGCCTTGGAAAGGACCAGACGCTGTTGGAACACAGAAGGTGCCTTTAACCCAGGGCGAGGAGCCTACCAAATCAAGTGCTGGGGAGGAACAGTTTGCCCCGTGTGGAGTGTAAATCCTCCAGCCTGCTGCAGCCCACGCCACTCCATACCTGGATGAATTGCTCAAACTTCTGGATATGGGCTTTCAGCTGCTCTTCTTTGACTCCTAGTTCCTCCCAGCGCAGGTTCAGCGTTTCCATTCTTCGCTGGAATGTCTTTAGGGGATGTGAGAAGGTACGTGTCAGGGAGCCCTCTGCCACGGGTGCTTAGAAAGATTCTGAGTGTTTTCTCCCAGAAGTGAGTGTCTTGAAAGGCTAAGGAAGTTGCTCACCTGCTTCTTGTGTTCCATGGCCTGGTGCATGATCTTGGCTTCTTTCTTCTTCTCCAGGAGCCGGATGGATGGAGAGTCCGACTGCTCCTCAACATGTGGGAACTTCCTGCCCAAGAAGTGTGAGACAGGGGCCTTCTGAGGCTGGGACAGGCTGGGCAAGGGAGTAACTCGGGGAGACAGAAGCCCATGGAAAGGAAAAAGGGTCTCTGCTCTCACTTTTTGGAGCGAGTGAGGGATGGGGACCCAGTCAGGGTGGAGCTGGATAATGGGGTTAGGCGATTGGGAACATTAGGCTGCCGGCAGCGGGGCTGTTGTGTGGGTATGGGTGGTCCCAAGCACTCACTGCAGCAATTGAAGCAGCCGCTCCCCATACTGCAGCCGGAAGTATTCCGCCAGGTCCTCCTCTTCCATGATGCCCAAACTCATGGTGGCAGCTCCCTAACAGCCCAGCTGGCCTTCTTTTCAGAGTGAATCGATGAGTGGCGGAGCCACAGGGCACTCAGGAGTGGTGGCTGGGTTCTTTCCCACCTCTCTTCCTGCTTTTCAAAGTCCGATAGAGAGTGGATATCTGAGAGACACAACAGAAGCCAGTCAGAGGCTGCCTTAGTATGATGCGCTCTTGTGGTGATCCGGTTACCTAGCAACAAATCGCTGGGTTCTGTGGGCTGTATCTGGAACTCACGGTTTGCCCTCTGACCTATGTCCCCACTAACCCCACTCCCTTGCTGAGGTCACCTCTCTGTTCCCGCTCACACCCTTCAGGAACTCTGGGAAGAAGTTAGGCCTGATTATATTTCTGGTTGCTCCCTTGTCAGACAGGGAGGCAGGGAATGGCCATCCACCGCGGAGAAGGGAAGTTTGTCTGGAGTGACCTGTGTGTGAAGTTGGCTCCTGCAGCTTCCTTCCTACGTTTAGAGATATGTGAGGGTGAAGGAGAGACTGGGTGGCAGACGGATAGCAAAGAAGAAAAGCGGCAGAGAAGGCGAGGTACTTAGCCAACCCCAGAGGGGGAGAGTGGGAGGTGGGCAGAGAAGTGTGGAAAGAGGAACCAAGTAGTGGGCCAAGGATCCGTAGGGGATACACAGAGTGACCCCCGGGAACGGAGAAATGGGCCTGGCAAGGCCCCTTTAACGCAAGAGTGAGTTTATTAAGGACAGATAAAATGCACTTTCGAGATTTAAGTGCGGTCCAGTGGGTGGGGGAGGGCGCCAAAATGCAGTAACAGAAAGGTTCCCTTGTTTAATCGGTTTATTTCATGATGGTTGCCTTCCTCCATTCCATGGGGCACATGCATATAAATACTTAGCTGACCTGAGGTTAAATCTGTGTAAGTTTGGGGGCCCTATGTGAGACAGCACCGTGGGGACCACTGCAGAGACTTCTCCTTACACTAGACCCTGACGCTCACCCCTCCCTGCTCCTCCTCTTAGCCTGCCACGCCTCTTCTCTCTGGATCTAGTAGCTCAAGATGCGATTGGCTGCGATGGGATTGCTCTCGTCTTTGTCAAGGACAGAGCTTGTGAGCCCTGTTGGGGGTCAGCTCCAGCTATTCTCTAAATCCCAACGTGAGGAATAGTGGTTGGGTATACTGCCCACTCCTGTCCTATCGGGTTCCACCCTCTGTTGCTCATCAAGGCAAAAGAAAAAAAATTCCACTCACTCAGACTCATCCTCCCACCCCCCTCATTACTTCCCCGCCCCCAATCCCTAATCCCAAATCTCAGACCCAGCAGGATGACAGTAAGACAAATGTTTCTAAATTTCCCAAAGGTGTGTGTGTGTGTGTGTGTGTGTGTGTCTTCTTTATCCAGACTGTCTGACAGTCCATTAGGGATTTCTCTGTTTCCTCCCCTTCTCTCCCCAGATGGTGGCTTGGTTTGGGGTGGCCTGCAATGATGCCAACCCTTGAGGAAGTTGGGTGCTTGTGGAATCATCTGTTACTCTGGAAGGTAAGGCACAGGTACTTGTCTGTCAAATCAGGCGGGCCCGGGTCAGGTTGGTCAGTACAAGAACTGAGCCGTGCTCTCCTTCCCACGCAGCCCCTGGGTCTCAAGGCTCTTTGTGCTGTTTCACATGGTGCCCTGCATGAGTCAATCTTGAATCCAGGCATCGACCATGATCCTGGAAGGCAGCAGGTAGTTACAGCCTTCCCAGGCATTAGACAGCAAGGCTTGTACTCTCAGCTCTCCTCTGCTTCCCTGAATTATACTTTCTTTCCAAAACCTCTCTCCACCCCCATCTTTACCCATCCACCCCTGGTCTCCCCCATATCACCACCCACTGCTCTTTTTTGTCTTGCTATTTGTCTCTGAGGCAAAATCTATCGAGTTTGTTTAATTATCTAATGGGCTTAGATGCTGGAAACCAATAGGGATATTTTGCTCTCTGTCCTGTTCCACTATCCTCTGAAACTGTTATCTGGGGTACCTAGCCTAGGGGTGCAGGGATTGCCTAACACACACCAGAATCTGGGTTGACTCCCAGAACTAAAGGGAAAAGGGGAGGAAGAATAGCAGAAAATAAAGACATAGGTTAACATCTTGAAAGCATTATCCTGGGATAGTACTGGGTGCACACTCTCCCAGCTATCTTGGAGGATGCTCTAAGCATTACCCTGGGATAGTGCTGGGTGCACATTCTCCCAGTATCTTGGAGGATGCTCTTCCAGGCAGTGACCAGGGTCCAAACCCATTCCATCTGTAGCTCTACTGGATTCACCTGGGTTGGCCAGATCACTGCTGGAGAGAAAGAGAATACACACAGATGTTCCTTCTGCACTTAAGTGCATTGCTGTCACCGCCCCTTCACTTCTGACAATGCCCTACACTGCAAGAGGCTGGGCACTATGTTGCTGTGCTTCCAAGAAGAAGAAATTACTTTGAAAAGCATCCAAACAGCCTGTGCTGTCTTCTTTTTGAGAACTGAAAAGGGTGTTTGGGGTAAGCAAAGCTTAAGAAAGAGCCTAATAGTAGGTAAGGAAAGAAAATAGGCCAACATATCTCATATGCAAAACCTCAGTGGCAACATTAGCAAATTTAATTTAGTTCACACAGTCTCCTGCCTCTCCTGGGAGAGTTTCTTTCACACAGTGGTCAGATCTCTAAGCCACAACCAGAGTGCTGCTCTCAAAATACATTTCCTGGGACCTCCCACTTAAAAGAGTAATTTGAAGAGAATAACCAGGACCTGCATGCAAGATCTCTGAATATTAGGAAATCTATTAATAAAATTAAGTCTATTGAAATTCTCAAGAGAATTGCTATTGTGATAGATGTCAGTGTGGCACGGAAAATACTAGGGAATTTGCTGGGTCTGGTGGAGCACACCTTTATCTCCCGCACCGTGCAGCAGTGACAGGAAGATGTTTGTGAGTTCCAGGTCAGCTGGTGCTACATAGAGAGACACCTCCCATATATGTGTGTGTGTGTATGCACATATATATGATTCAAAAGTATTTTATTACATGTGTAAAAGAATCTGAACCCAAGAGATAAAATTAGCATCGTGTCAAAGATATTCTTGCTAAACTTAGGGATGCGACGGGCTTTCTGCTGTCACTACAACCACTTAGCATTGTTTTGGGAACTCTAGCTAGTGTGAAAACGACAAGAAAATTAAGTTTTTCTTTTCTTCTTCTTTTTTTTTTTACACGATGGCAGATGCTGTGATCGTGTACTGTGAAAATTCAAGAGGATGGTTAATTTCAACGATTTGAATTTAATGTGATACCAGGCAGTTTGCAGAGGGAACGAAGCTGATTTGTATGCACGGACACAAGAAGAGCACTGGTGACAAAGTGAAGTGACAGAATCAAGCTACAGAACAGCATGCCTAATAGGATGCAGTGCGTGCATGTGTGTCGTGGGGGACAGGCAGGCTGTGGGAGGTTGTCACGAGAGCTCTGGAGACAGGAATGGCATGGGTGTGGAAGTAAAAAAAAAATTACTCTCCATATTGTTTGTTTATATTCTCTTATATATTTCTTTTCCTTAAAACCCACACACACATGGTCTTTAAAACAGAGCTTCTCGTGTAGCCCAGGCTGGCCTTGAAGTCAGTGGTCTGCCTGTCGCTGCCTTCCAAGTGTTGGGATTAAAGGCGTCTGCTGCCACGGTGCAACTCTGTCACGTCCGAGGATCCACCACACTGTTTGCCATGATGGCTGCACCATTTTACATTCCCACAACTGGTGACAAGAAAATTTCTTTGCGTCCTTGCCAGGACTTGGAGTCTCTGCTTTTCCCCCTTTATGTCCGTCACTTGGATGAGTATGAGGTGACATCTCATGGCCAAACTGGGTTCCTTTTTTGTTATAACGGTAATAAATGAACCTGTTCAATTATCAATTGTTTAAACAATGTAGATACAGTCAGAACTCCATCCAACACCCAGTCTTGTGTATCAGAGGTGACCATGAGCTCATCGAACACTTGTGTCCTGTGCTGGAAAAGAGCAACACTTGGTCTTTTTTGTACAAGAGTGTATAGCAGGGTTTCTTTTGGGCCACCAGTCAGTTCCCAAATCACGACACGAGACTTCTTGTTAGTTACGAGTGCTGGGCCTCATCTTATGCTTGTCCCACGAGCTCTTATAACCTAACCTGTTTCTCTTCATCTACATTTTGCCTTGGGACTTTTATCTTTTTTCCTTCTTCTATACATCTTACTTTCATTGTGCCTGGCTGGCTGGCAGCTGCCTGGCTGCTGGTCCCAGGAATGTCCCTCTCTTTCTGCCTCATTCTCTCCCCCTTCTTTCTCCTCTGCCTGGAGTTCTCCTCCTACTTATTCTCTCTGCCCCCCATCCCCACCTTCCCTCTTCTGCCTAGCTATTAGCCATTCAGTTTTTTATTAGACCAATTGGGTGCCTTAGGCAGGCAAGGCTAAACAGCAACACATCTTTTCATAATTAAACAAATGCAGCATAAACAAATGTAACACACCTTTACACATTTAAGGTAATTTCCATAACAAGAGGGCCTGATTTAGTCAGAAGAGTCTTGGTCTCCCCTGTTCTAATTGAAAAGAAGTTATACATAATGAGTAGAAATTCAGTCCAAGGAAATCAGAGGCATACTGAGTGACGGCCCTCTTCTTTATATAACAAACAGCACAGAAAATATGGTATCATCAAAAATATGGGACTTATTCTTCATCAATCTTTCACAGGAGTCTCACGAGGAAGAGATGTGTTTTCTGGCCTTATTGACTCAGAACAGCACACAAAGCCACAATCAGGTATTATCTCTCTATACCCACATGTTATTCACAACATATATGGGGTGTAGGGCATTCTGGGAGGAGGGTGCTTTCCCTCAAACGCCTTCCTGATTTCAGCACATGGTTTTAGACCTGGTCACCACATCTCACAAACACGTCCATTGTTCTGAGTAAGGAGCATGAATGGCCCACAGAGGAAGACTAGGGACATGGTACAACTGAGGCTGTGGATTCAGCTGAGCTTGTAGGAGGGAACTATAGAAGTCCAGAATGTAGTAAGGTGGATTTCAATGTTTTCCTTAGAAGGTGGTTAATTCTGGGGGCTGAGGAGATAGTTCAGTGGTTAAGAACACTTGTTGGTCTTCCAGAAGATCAGGGTTCAATTCCCAGCATCTACTTGATGGCTCTGTAATTCCCGTTTTAGGGGATCTAACATCCTCTTCTGGCCTTCACAAACACTAGGCACGCATGTGGTGAACAGACATACATGCAGGCAAAACACACATACATATACTTAAAAATACTAAAGGAGCCAGCTAGTGCTGAACGGGCTGACTCTACAGCGTATGAGCGGAGTGGGCACATGGTTAGAGATTACTCCAAAGCACATTATTAACTTGCTGATGGGTTGGGTGAAAATCTGATTTGTTTTTAAAGGCAAACTTTAAAAAGTGCTTCTCAGAAAAACCATTTTCACACTGTACCTGTGACGTGCCTGGCACTCTCCTGGACTGTGGGTAGGTCCTGACCAGCCAGGAGAAACAAGTGCACCCAGGTTTTGGTGACAACATGTGGGGATAATATCTGCAAGGGACTCTCGCTGTCACCATCTACCACCCCCACTGACTGTGGGTGGGGGCTGGGGGAACAGGGTAGGAGGCAATTGGTGTCCATAAACCCTGGCAGCTCCCACCCACCCTTTCCTTCCAACCTGAAGCCTTGGGGATCTGAAAGTCTGAAGCCTGAAAATAACCACTGGCTTAAAAATACAAAGTCCTCACCCACAGCCCAGAGATGAGCTGTTTAGTGCCATGCAGACGAGCGTAACATGCCAACTTCATGAATCGCCCACGTTAGTATTCACACAGCGCTTCGCACATTTCAGAGTAATCTGTAGATTTGGTTCCTCACTTCTTAAGAATTCCTAATTATTCATAGATTTTTGTGGGAAAAAGAAAGCAGATTGTGAATTAAGTGAGTTACTGAGACATGTAATTTCTAAAGCAGAACTATAAAAAACCCTTTCATTTTCCCCCTCCAAAGTGTTTTAATGTGTGGAGTTTCAATTGCATTTGTTATGGCAACATTTAGGGCTTAGTTAAGTTCCCTGAAGGACTGGGTGGTCCTAGAGATGGTGGGATTCTCAGGGCAGCGAGATAGCAAAGTGAGTGGAAGGCACTTGCTGAGCTCAGTTCTCACTACTCATAAAAGTGGAGAGAGAGCAGGGATGGGGGTCGGGGACAGGAGGAGAGGAGGGAGGGGAAACTGTAGTCAGTATATAAAATAAATGAAAAAAATATTAAATTTAAAAAGTGGAAGGAGAGAACCAACTCCTACAAGTTGTCCTCTGACCTACACACACACACACACACAGACACACACACACACACACCACACAACACACGCAACACACACACAACACACGCAACACACTCACACACAAAGTAAATACTAAGACATTTTTTTAAATTGAGAAAAATTTTAAGGTATTATACTTGATCCTAACCAAAGGGCCAAGAAGCAATGACATTATGACAAAGACCACAGCTTCTGGTGGGGAAGGACTCAATTTAGTTTTCTTTAGAGTCTGTCCTGGAACTTGCTCTGTAGACCAGGCTGGCCTTGAACTCACAGAGATCCACCTGCCTCTGCCTCCCAAGTGCTGGGATTAAAGGCGTGCACCACCACTGCCTGGCTTACTCAGCTTTCTTTAAGGATCTGGCCACTGGGAGTTTGACCATGCTCCAATGAGTACATGGGCAACACAAGTTGGACTTGGGGTTTTTTTTTCTTTTTGGGAGGAGGGTACAGAGTGGGAGGCGACCTGGGAGGAAATGAGTGTGATTGGGATGCATTGTATTCAATTCCCAAAGAATCAATAAAAATACGTTGGAAGAAAGTATTTATGTGATGGGTGTTTTGCCTGCATGTATATCTATGCACCACATGCACTCAGTGCCCACTGGAGTTCCAAAAGGTGGTGAGCTGCCATGTGGGTGCTGGGAACTTTACCTTTGTTCTCTGGAAGAGCAGCCAGTGCTCTTAACAGCCAAGCCAGCTCTCCAGACCCTTTTTTTTTTTGGTAGATGGTAGGGCTCCATGCCAGTGCTTCTCCCTGAAAACAGCTGTCATTTATTATTATTGTCATTTAAATCTTTGCAAATGACCAAAAAGTCACCAGTAACAAGATATACAGCATCCAGCCCAGTCATCTTTGCACAGAATGGTTCTTTTGTTTCATTTTTTGGCAGCTTGCTGAGGCTGGGGATGCCAGGCCCCACTCAGAGGCAGCTTCAAAGGCACTTCCAGGGACAGGACAAGGGGGAACCCCATTGTATTTATCTCACCAAACATGCTTGCAGGCTGTCCCTGGTCTTGGAGTCTGGCCTAAGCCACAGCCTGCCCTGCGGCTTGTCCCTGCAATGCTGAATGCTCCCTGGTTGTTCTAATTTCCCAGTGTTGGCATTTCTGAGAATTCCCAGTGGTCCGGACTACCAGGTCTACCAGGCAGCCACTGAGCTCACCATTTCCTCCTGAGCTCCAGTGTTGGAGGAGGGTGACTTTCTCCTTGCTTCAGATGAGCTTCCTCCACCTGTGGAAGTCATTGGCAGTGACCTCATCACACAGGAGGGATCAAGTCAGAGGGCCTTTTCTATTCATTTTCTTTTCTTCTGTGTCTTCAGCAAGAACACCCGACTTTGTTCAATATTCTAATAGCCGTATTTCTCATTTTCAAACATCATATCTAATTAAAACAAACAAATGAATATTGTATGATTTTTTGTTTGAGTTCTGACAAATAAAGCTTGCCTGGAGATCAGAGGGTAGAACTAGCCACTAGTTAACCAAAGAGGCATACTTTTAATCCCAGCACTTGGGAGGAGGAAGCCAGAGGATCAGGAGTTCAAGGCCACCCTGGGTGAACCAGTCTAAAGGAGAAACAGAGGCTGGCAGTGGTGGCTCACACCTTTGATCCCAGCACATGGGAGGCTTATGCTTTAACCCCATTCAGTCTGAGGATTCATGGAGTCTGGATCACCCACGTTCAATCTGAGGTTTTGTAGAAACAGGTGCCCCCGTCAGAGGGGTTCAGTCTGAGGATTTGGAGAGATTAGAAGTGACTGTGGTTGCTCCTTTGTTTCTCTGACCTTTCCGAGTTTACCTCGATATCTGACTCGGGGTTTTTTATTGTTAAGACTAAATAGATTCATGCTTCCAACAAATAAATAAAAATATTACTGGGTGGTGGTGATGGATTAACAAGGGCCTTTGGGGTCCAGCCCCAAGGTCTTTCTCAGGGTTCAGATCAGATGCTATAGGAAGCAAAATGGCGTAGGTATCTGAGGGTGAATGAATTCTCTCATACGTGTGCTGCTCCAAAAAGTCTCTTTATTCTTCTGCTTCTATTCTAATTCCTTGTGGCTTCGTCTCCTCTGGCCTCAAACCTCTCTTACAGAAGCCCTGAAGCAATAAAAGAAATTACAAGAGTTACTTCTCATTGGTCAAAAGCACATTCCTAGGGTAAGTGATAAGTTGCTGAGCCATTCACCATGACACACAAGGTTCCGAGGTTACAGGAGTAAGACTGTGACCAGAATGGTAGGAGGGCACAGTGCCCAGTGACAGGCTTTGAGACATGGGTCTATTGTCAGCAGACTTGGCAAGCGAAGAATTGGCATGCTTTTCTTAGGGTGCTTTGTGTTGAGCCTTGGTTGGACACCCTGTGACTATGACCTTGTGCATTGACCTATAGGATAAACATTAAAAAACAATCTGTGAGTAGAAAACTGTCTTTAGGAACTCTCCAAAGGGCATCAGAAAGAGGTAAAAATAAAATCTAGGTTCATGAGTCTGCTTTCTGTCACTGTAATGAAATACACGAGGCTGGGTAAAGAGACTTATTTATTAGGACTAGTGACAAGATGGTATTATGGGGGTGCTCTTGTAAAAGGGGAATGTTACATATCAGGAAAGGAAGCCAGAGCTGGGTGGTGGCACACGCTTTTAATCCCAGCACTTGGGTGTTGCAATGAGGGGCTCGGACTGCGTTCCCAGGGCAGGGCCCCTTGTGCCATCCGGCTCCCGGTGTGTACCCGAAATAATTACACGGAAACTGTATTCATTTAAATACTGCCTGGCCCATTAGCTCTAGCCTCTTATTGGCTAACTCTCACATACTTGTTTAACCCATTTCTAATAATCTGTGTGTCACCACTACTCGTGGCTTACCGGGAAAGATTCAGCGTCTGTGACCTGGGAGCTTCATGGCGGCGGCTCTCCCTGACTCTGTCCCCTTCCCAGCATTCTCTTCTCTTTATCCTGTCTATTTAAGTCCTGCCCTATCAGAAGGCCAAGGCAGAGTCTTTATTAACCAATAAAAGCAACCAAAATACAGAAGGACCCTCCTACACCACTTGGGAGGCAGAGGCAGGGAGATCTCTGTGAGTTCAAAGCCAGGCTGGTCTACAAGAGCTAGTTCCAGGATAGGATCCAAAACTATTGAGAAACTCTGTCTCAAAAAACAAAACAAAACAAGCAAATAAAACCCAAAGGTGGGGGGAGAAAGGAAGGAAGCCAGAGTGCAAGGAAGAATCAATAATAATCTCCTACTCACCCTCTCTTTCATCTCAACACAGGAGCCAAGCTTCCAACTAATGAAGCTGTTGGGGGAAAACCATACTCAGATTGAAGCACCAGGATGCTGAGGAGCGGAATGCCAAGCCCTGGTGATACGAGGCCTCTCATGCAGAGGAAAGGGGGGGCGAATATTTGGGTTAAAGTGATGATAAATTGCTAAAAGAGAAGTTTACCTCTAGAAAAAGTCAAACAAAAAAAACAACAAAGGAAACTCCAGCTGCATGTAGACATATTATGGTAAAGATTTAGGAATGTCAAAGACAAATAGACAATTATTATTTTAATATTGTTATTGTTATTATTAACTTATTTATTTTTGGTTTTTTGAGACAGGAGTTCTCTTTGTAGCCCTGGTTGTCCTATAACTCACTCTGTAGACCAGGCTGCCCTTGAACTCAGAGATCCTGCCTGCCTCTGCCTCCCGAGTGCTGGGATAAAAGGCGTGTGACACCACTACCCAGTGACAATTTTTTTTAATGATTTATTTTTATTTTACATGCCCTGGTGTTTTGCTTGCATGTGTGTCTGTGTGAGGATGTAAGATCTCTTGGAATTGAAGTTACAGAGAAGGAAGAATTGTCACAGGTGCATCCACAGTGCACAGATATGCAGGCAAAACACTCATACATGTAAGATAAGAAAAATAAATCTAAAAACATTTTTAAAAGCACAATAAAAATAAGACCAAAATAAGCAAACAAAGAAAGTAAACAAAGCAAAAGGTTTTCATTCCCACTTGTTCTGATCTTTTGTCTTTCAGCAGCATTTTAAAGTTTTTGCTATCTGGGTCTTACACAGTTTTTCTTAAGTTTGCTCTCATATATACTATTATTTTGTTGTTGATTAAGGAGAAAATTCTAAAAGCTCTCAGAGAGGCTGGAAAGATGGCTCAGAGGTTGAGAGCACTTGTTGCTCCTTCAGAGGACCTGAGTTCAATTCCCATTACCCACCTGGTAGCTCTGAAAGCTTTCAGAAAAAAAAAACCACCCACAGTG
This sequence comes from Ondatra zibethicus, assembly GCA_004026605.1. Classification (NCBI taxonomy): domain Eukaryota; kingdom Metazoa; phylum Chordata; class Mammalia; order Rodentia; family Cricetidae; genus Ondatra; species Ondatra zibethicus. The sequence goes on from PVIU01003466.1 coordinate 82,000, forward strand.
ACAACAGATTTTTAAATACCAAACTCAGTGTAAAATGACAGCAGAGAAACACGTTCAGTGGATTGAAGGATAAGAAAATTCAAAACTTGTAGTATGTATTCTATCTCCTAATAAAATGTGTCCACGGGCTAAGAATATTGCCAAGCATGTGAATTCTAACTCCTAATAAAATGTGTCCATGGGCTAAGAATAATGCCAAGCATGTTAATTCGCAAAGAGCGGCCAAACCAAGACTTCCTTTGAAGGTATTTAACAAATTTCTTTCTTAGTAGCTGTTCTGGGTATTACAAATTATCCAGTTAAAAAACATATCTACTTTAAGGGCTGGAGTAATGCCGCAGCAGTTAAGAACACCAGCTGCTCTTCCAGAGGACCTGGGTTTAATTTCCAGCACCCACATAGCAGCTCACAACCATCTGTAACTCTAGTTCCAAGGGATCTAACACTCTCTTCTAGCCTCCAGGGACACGAGACACACAAGTGGTGCACACACATATGTGCAGGCAAAATACCCATACACATGATAATAAAATAATTTTTAATTAAAAAATCTACTCTGCATTAACACTAACTTATTTTACAGTCTACAGAATTTTTGCTTCAATATGCATCCACTTTTCTCTCCTCTTATTTGTGCTATTACTGCCATACAGATTCCATCTCCTTTCATTATGTGTTCTTTAGTGAGCCTTTATAATTATTGCTTTCTACAAACAAAACCTTTCTAAACTCACCCTTCTGTTACCTATGAAATTCCATTCTTTGAATTGTCAGACAAGAAACCTGAGCCACTGACTGAGTGGAAGCATGTGTGACTGAGTTTCCAGTACCCTGGGTCCTCACTTAAAGTCTGTCTGTAGTAGTACCAAAGAGTTCACATAGCCCAGAATTGAGTATGACAAAGATTTATTTATTTAGGGACAAACTCACAGTAAGGGTAATGATCTGCCATCCTCTGTATGCTCTGGGAACTGGAACTGAAGTTACAGAGAAGGAAGAATTGTCTCAGGTGCATCCACAGTGCACAGATATGCAGGCAAAACACCAAGAAATCCAGCAGAAAAGAGGACCACACATGCTTTTTGTCTGCATGAGACCATGCCCAAAGTGGGTTGGTATTTTAAAAGCTATTGGCTAAAGGAGTTCCCACAACACCTCCCCCTTTTGTCTAAATAAGAGAGTTCTGAGCCTAATATAAAACTATATACAACAAAAATAAATATCAGATATTGTCCAGGGAAAAGAAGAAGCAAAAACATACATAAAAATTAGATTTACAACCAGCAAACAAGAAATATATGCTAAATGTTTCAATAGTTATCCTATCCTAAGCAGTCTAGATCCTATATTAAAAATGATTTGGCTAAGTCATGAGAGGAAAGTAACTATGACTATCTAGTCTTCAACCCAATCAAAGACCTGAGAAGGAAAATAATATTGCCTGAGAAAACAGGAAGTGTAATCAAACAACTTCCAAAAAGTGCAAGAAATGACAGAGACAACCAGCTACCTGGGCAATCACCCAAAGTCTCATTTACAATGTTGGGGCAACGAACTTTGGCTAAGGCCTAGAGTATCTGACAGACCATTTTCAGAGAAAGGAAAATTTGAAAAACTATCTTATACTGTCTTAGCAAGGTTTAGCAGTCTTTTTGCTTTTATCTTGATTGTCCAGTTTGGACATCGTGTATTTTGTCATTAGTCAAGGCAGGGGCAGTTCTTTGCCCAAAGGCCAGTTTTGCCAAGAAGAAAGCAAGCTCTGAGTAAAGTGTCTTCAGTGCCCAACATTCTCTCAGGAACAGATGGGTGCTGCCAGGAGCAATCTTGTCTCATGTCAACAGAATCCTAAGTTATTTAAATGCATTATTCTATAGTTCTTTGAAGTATTTGAAGATTGCCTATCTATGCATAATACAATCTCTATGCATCTAAAGGAGCTGACTAGTCTAACTATAAGTATGACAAATATGGATGACTTTGACCTGTAATTCTTAATACCTATATAGATTAAAGACAAAGGCTTCATATTAAAAAATTAAACAATCTTTAAACAACTGTGCAGCAAATGAGGACAATGACCTCAAAGTGTAAACAATATATATAAGTGTCTTGATCAGAGGTAGAAATGTATGGTGCAATATGGTAAATATATCATAAAATTGCATCAATATACAAAATACCTTAAGCAGAGGTAGAAACATGAATACATATAATATGACAAAATACTTTGCATAGTGCACAAATATTGTAAACAGAAATAGAAGCATATTCAATATAACAAATATAATTTGAGTTTGTATCAATATATAAGAATCTATACCAATGTAAATTGTCTATAAATAATAGCTCACAAGTATTCTCACTATTGCTCACTATTATTATTAGTGTGAATAAACTCACACTAATCTACCTATTATCCCATCCCATCCATCCCCCTCTTGTTTTTTATCAAAAGAGATACCTGAGCCTACTTCCTTTTCACAGCCAATACTATACCACTTATAACTAAGCCCTAATAGGTGACTCTAACCCTGAGGACAAACTTTGTTGGGAGACAGGACGTCGTTTTCTAGAATTACTTCCAGCTGTCATGGGGGAGATGTTACTTCCATGAGATCCTGAAAAAACTAAAATGATGGTTAAGTTTCAAGATTACTGTCTGGTACAATAGCAGAGATAGTCTCTGAGTAGTTAGTTGGGTTTTTCTGAAGTTCTTATTTGAAGCTCTGGCCAAAATGTAAGAAGGTGCACCATGTCAATTAGCCAAATTGGAATCATCTCAAGCAGTTTGTAACCCAAAACTGATCTTAAAGTGGTGCTATCAGCATAATGACATCATATCAAACAGGTGGAATCATTGTTGTGGGCCCCCATCTTCTTCCTGGAGACTTCAAAGATTGCAGTAGGAAAATTGATTGTTCATTGTGGAAAACTTAAACATTATTCATATCAAAATGGAAAGTCTGAATTTCTATAGATATATATTCAATGAAAGGTACTATAGAGACAAAAACAGGTATGGGGTGAAGAAAATTTTGAAAGCAGAGTGTTGATAACCCTCATCCCCAGATTTTTATCTTCCTTCTGCCCCACACCAGGTGGCTCCTGATATGAGACAGAAACTCTGAATTTTTCTTTTAAAAACATGCTTGGATTTAGAGAAAGATAGCCACTGTCCAACTCCAAAGTCAGCTTTGATTTTTAATAAGTGATGACTACCCTGCAGAGGGTATTGGTATCATAAGTCAGATTTCTCTTTGCTTGGTGCTTCTATCTGGATAGCTATCTTTTCTTCTTTAAGCATCTAGGTGTCCAAGGTCTCTTGACTTTTTGAAGTTGGGTATTTTCCTGTAAAGACAAGAACAGAACCCTACCACAACCCTTATGAGGTTTTTTTTCTAACCTGTGGATTGTCATCTCTGTGGATGAGCTGTCATTTCTCTTCATCAAGCAGTTTTCTCCTTTTCAAACCAAATCTTGATTAATTTTGATGGTATCCATAACTTTTCTTCTCTTGTGGAAACAGCACCAAAACCCCTTCCCCAATGTAGCACATCTCCTGGTTTCCATTGTGAGGTCAATACATCCTTGAAATACACCAGTTGATTTAATTCAGAAGTTTTTTTCTATTATCCAGTGTCTCTCTGCAGCAATTGTTCCTTTCTCAATTGCATTAAGAAAATTCAAGGTTATTAAAGCATTATGCAATCTATTTCTGAGGGTATTTTTCATCTCTTTCTGTTTGTTTAACATATCGTTTATAGTTCAATATGGTCTTTCTATAACTACCTGACCTGTAGGATTGTGTGGTATGCCTGTAATATTCTTTACATTATAATAAGTAAAAAACTGTTTCATTTTCTTAGAGACATATGCTGGACCATTGTCTTTATTTGTGCAGGTATGCCCATAATGGCCATAACTTCTAATAAATGTGTGATTATCAAATCAGTCTTTACCAAACTCAAAACTGTTGCCCACTGAAAACCTGAATAGGTATCAATGGTGTGGTGTACATATATGAATTTTCCAAATTCTACAAAATGGAACACATCCATCTGCCAGAGTTCATTCCTTTGAGTATCCTTTGGGTTACTTTCTACAGATAGTAATGTTTGGTTGTATAAAGAACAAGTAGGAAGAGCAGAAGGAGGGAGAAGATGAGCAAGGAAGTCAGGACCGCGAGGGGTTGGTGCACCCACTGGGACAGTGTGCCTGATCTAATGGGAGCTCACCAAATCCAGCTGGACCGGGACTGAACGAGCATGTGATCAAACCTGACTCTCTGAATGTGGCTGCTAATGGGGGCAGACTGAGAAACCATCGATATGGCACTGGGACCTGTCTCTTCTGCATGTATTGGCTTTTTGGGAACCTAGTTTACTTGGATGCACACCTGGCTAGGCCGGGATAGAGGGGGGAGGGCCCTGGACTTCCCACAGGGCAGGGTACCTTGCCCTCTCTTAAGGCTGGAGGGGGGAGGGAGGAGGGTTAGTGGGGGAGCAGGAGGGGAATGGGAGAAGGGGAGGAAGTGTAAATTTTTGAATGGAAAAATAAAAAAAAGTAACAAAAAAAATAACAAGTAGGTGTTGCAAAGGAGAGGGCCTATTTATGTTCTTCCCAGCCGCCTGGCTAGCTTACACCTGAAATAACTACACAGAAATTGTATTAATTAAATCACTGCTTGGCCCATTAGTTCTAGCCTCTTATTGGCTAACTCTCACATCCTTGATTTAACCCATTTTTATTAATCTGTGTATTGCCACATGGCTGTGACTTACTGGGAAAGATTCAGCACGTCTGTCTCTGGTGGCTCCATAGTGTCTCTCTCCTGACTCTGCTTTCTTCCTCCCAGAATTCAGTTCTGTCTTCTCCGCCTACCTAAGTTCTGCCCTATCAGGCCCAAAGCAGTTTCTTTATTCATTAACCAATGAAAGAAACACACACAAACAGAAGGACCTCCTATACCAAGTAGGACATCTCCTTATAATCTTCTTGGCTTGTTGCCATGTAATAGAAAATTCTTTTTTAAACCTTGCTATTGATATGATGTTTTTAATGAAATTCTGAGGCCTTCAACACATTTCCAATCAATAATCGATCAATTTCTGCATTACCTTGTGTTAGAGGACCTGGCAGACCCATATGTGATCAGATGTGTGTTTTATATATGGGACTAAGTCTATTCCTGATTACATCTTGAACATGAACAAATAATGAAGTCAGTTCTGTATCATGTGGTATAAATTCAGTGGTTTCAATATGCAAAACAACTCTTTCTGCATATTGCAAATCAGTAACTATATTGAGAGGTTCTTTAAAATCCCTTAGTACCATGAGAATATCATATAATTCTGACTTTTAGACAGAATGATAAGGGCTTTGTTCCACTTTGCTTAAATCTCTGATTTGTAACCTGTCCTTCCTGATTTATTTGCACCAGTATAGACTGTAGGAGCTCCAGTTATTGGTGTGTCACATACAATGAGAGAAAGGATCCAATTAGCTTTCTTTATAAGACTAATTCTGTTGCTTTCAGGATAGTTGTTATTAATCTCTCCAAAAACATTACTACAAGTTCTTTACTAGGGTTCATTTTTTCCCATATTTTTTAAATTTCATCAGTAATAAAAGGTACTATAATTTCTGCTAGGTCTATTCCTGCTAATTGACAAAGTCTCAATTTTCCTTTTATAATTAATTCAGAGACCTTTTCCACATAAAATTTTAATTTTTTACTCTGTTTATGTGGTAAAAAGATTCATTCTAAGATAATATCTTCCCTCTGCATTAAAATTCCTATGGGGAAATATTTAGAGGGTAATATGACCAGAATGTAGTTAAGATTTGGATTTCTCTTCAATTGAAGTCAATTCTTTCTTAGCTTCAGCTGATAATTCCCTGGGACTATTTAAGACTTTGTCAGCATCTAAGATTTTGTTTAAATAAATTATTTGATCAGGTTTTATCCCAGAAGTGGGCTGTAGAATGGAAATGTCTCCTAGCAATCTCTGGAAGTCATTAAGAGTCTGCAATTGATCTCTCCTAATTTGTGCTTTTTGTGTTCTAATTTTCTGTAAACCTATTTTATAACCTAGATAATTGATAGAATCTTCTTTTTGTATTTTTCAAGAGCAATTTGTAATCCCCAACAAGGCAAAACTTTCTTTACTTCTTCAAACATCCTTCCTAAAGTATCTACATTTGAATTGGATAGCAAAATATTGTACATGTAATGGTAAACTATAGATTTAGGAAATTGCCTATATATTATTTCCAATGGCTGACTTACAAAATATTGGCACAGGGTGGACCTATTTAATACTCCCTGTGGGAGAACCCTCCATTGATATCTCCTAGTACGCCGAGAATTATTATAAGTAGGCACTGTGAAGGCAAATTTTTCTATCTTTTTCTTGTAAAGGTCTAATGGAGAAACAATCTTTTAAATAAATAATTATAAGAGGCTATCCATTATAGGCAATAGGGAAGGCAAAGGAATTCCAGATTGTAGAAGGCCCCATTGGTTGAATCACTTTATTAACAGTTCTTTGATCTGTCATGATTTCCTATTTCCCAGATTCCTTTTTAACAACAAATACAGGATAATTCCTAGGGCTAGTTGATATATTCAATATGCTGAGTATCTAGTTGCTCCTGTACCAGCTGTTCTAAAGCCTTCAGTTTCTCTATTGTTAAAGGCCATTGTTTAACCCATATAGGTTTCTTAGTTAACCATTTTAAAGGTAGGGCCCTTGGTACCTCTGAGAGTTTTCTAGTTGTTTTGTGTTTTTGTACAGCCTGAATAGTTGGTGACTGTTTTTTATAGTACCTTATACTATCCTTCCCAGAAACATGAGTTGGTTTATGTTTGACTTCTGGGACTTCATGAATATTAATCTTGATATTCCATTGCTGCAACAGATCATGACCCCATAGTTTCACTGTTATACTGACCATGTATGGCCTCAGTTTTACTCTCTGTCCTTCTCGCTCTATGCATTCAACCCATCTCATGCTTTGTTTTACTTGAGATAGGGTTCCATTTCCTAGGAATTTAACATCTACCTCCTGAAGAGGCCAATTCAGATGTCAAGATTCTAGAGTAATAATAGTTACATCCACACCCGTGTCCAATAATCCTTCAATTATAATGTTATTTATTCATACTCTCAGTTTTGGTCTTTGATTATTTTTGCCAAAGTATATATTTCCTATTTGCTACTGAAATTTCTGATTCATTCTCCATTATAATAGCAGTATGATTTTTTTACAGCAGGCACTGGGTTTTCTAATTTTCCTGGGAAGGTGTGTCCTATACAGTGACTGGGAATGACTGCACCATATTTGACCTGGGGACCTGTGAGAGGCCCCCTAAAGAGTTTCCCAATGGTAACAGGTTGCCTTATTTGTCTCTTGTTGATCTACATTCATTGGTTCAATGTCAGCCTTTGCTGCATCTTCTATGTAATTCAGAAGATTGAGACCTTCTATTTTTATCATTCCCAGAAGAAACATTATTTCTAGAAATGCCTTGTCTACAATCCTTTCTCAGATGACTTATTCTACCACAATTAAAACATTTGCTATTTTGATGTCTCTTCTACCCAAGCCTCAGTATTATAGTCAAATGATTCAACACTAACTGTATGTAGGATACATTCAAGCATTGGTGCTGATCTGACCTTTAAAGGCCCAAGTATCTTTTTGCATTCTAAGTTGGCATTTTCAGAAGCCAAAGATTCAATAAGCATTCGTCTAGCTTCTGGATCTGTTACCCCATTTGTGCAGCTTTAGTTAATCTTTGTAAAAAGTCACTGAAGGGTGCTCTTGGGCCTTGTATGACTTTAGTATATGATTCAATTCTACTTCCTAGTTCTTGAATCTCGTCCCAATCATTTAAGGCTGCTGTATGGCATGGTGACAAGATGCGTTCATTGTATATAGCTTGACTATCTGGGTCAGCTTAATGGCCCTCACCAAGAATTTGATCTTGGGAAGCCTCAAATCCTCTGACTCTACTTTGATGTTCCAGAGCCTTATCCTCCTCTCTCCAGCAGCACTTCCATTGTAACTGTGCCCATCTTCTAGCACAGCTGAGACTATGTGAAGCCAATCATGTGGCATTATCTTATTTCTTGAAGCCCCTGTCTTTACCAGCTCCCTAACATATGGTGAGTGCCTGCCATAAGATACTACTTGCTTAATATCTTTTAGATCTTCCATACGTATAGGTTCCTATTTACATTCTGTATATCCTTTTGGGTATTGAGTATTTGCTGGCTTTTCAGATGTAGTAACAGGATAAGTAGCTAAAACTCTTGGTAAGTCATCTCTGTCTCTGAGAGATTTCCTGGGAATAGTAAATCATAACTATTGTCCTTTTTCTGTACCTCCTCTCTTTGCTTATCAGTTCTGACAAGTTCCTCAATCAATCCAAATCTTTTTATCACTGTCTTTTGTAAAGCTTGAATCTCTTGACCTGTGAATATTTCTAATGATTTCATCAAAACAATTTTTGGTTCTCATTCTGCACATGTGATTCTAAGGTTTTAAAGTTTTCCATTAATGATATCTTCTCATCCTTAGAGATTATTTGGATGGTGTATAGATTGCCTTCCTGGAGGGGTGTTCTTATCATAACTTTTAACAGATTTTGATTGTCAATTTCAACAGTACGAATCCTTTCAGATAACTTCTCATTACCAGTCTGTAAAGACTGTATCATTTCTAAAAGTTTCTTATTCTTTACTCTGTTATCAAACCATTTCTTTAAGGGTAAAATATGAAGAACAAAACTAATAGCTGCCATGGCCACAAAAATATATGTACTAGGTAGGTCATATAGCTCTTACAAAAATTCATCCATAGTAGAATCAAAAAAAAAGGTTGTTAAATTACTGGATGGTGATATTGTCCGCAATTATCTTGGGACTGCTTTACAATTTTCAAATTTATTTATTTATTTATCAAATTAACTTACCTCTGTTATAATTTTCAGAAAATTGTTGTAGGTGTAATGATCTTGATTGGCCAGCAGGTGTCACAGTTGCGGCAGTAAGGCAGGTACCTGAATTACCTGAGACTTAGAATTACTAACAAATTTAACAGCACACTTGCATAGGGAAGGTCAAGGAACCCAGGGCTTGCAGGCAGTCACAAGTTGCAAGGTTACAGGCCAGAGCTTGGGTCAGTGGCACTCCTGGATTTGAATTGGGAACCCAAGCGTGTGTTCCAGGTGCAGGGGTAGAGCTCCCAGCGTTAGAGCTCAGCCTGATCAGAGCAGGTCTGGCAGCAACTGGGCCTCAGAAGCAGATCCTAGCTTAGGTAGTGGCAGTGTGCCACATGGGCCAGAGGCCAGAGAAGTTGCAGAGGAGTTGTGGCAGGAAGCTGAGGGTAGCAGTGGGTAACTCAGATGCACAGTAGGGCCACGCAGTTAAACTGGGCCGGCAGGAAACTGCTAAATCGTGCAGCAGGCCAAACAATCCAAGCCATGTGCAGATGTGCCGGAGGTACCGGTAGCTCTGTTGTGTGGGGTGGGAGAAGGCCATGGAGGGTCTGCCCAGACCCAGGCAATGGCGTGGGCTCAGGCCACATGAACACCAATTTGTAGTAGTACCAAAGAGTTCCACAACAGCTCGGAATGGAGTATTAACAAAGATTTATTTATTGGGGGATAAACTCACAGTATCGGTAGCGTTCCGCAGTCCTCTCCATGCACTGGTAACTGGAACTGAATCCGTGCACGCATCTGCACTTGTAGTATATGAGACCACGCCCAAAGTGGCTCGGTATCTTAAAGGCTATTGGCTGGAGGAGTTCCCACAACATCTGTCTGCCACTTCTCTCCTCCGTTCTCCTCAAGGACCCCACCTTTCCCAGGCTCTATGCTGTCATCCCTCAGTTCTCTGAGCTTGTTGATTTCCTTTGTCCTCTTGCCATTCTGTCCCTCCGCTTGGGCCTCTCTACTAATCAATCTTCAAATTTGCTGATACTTTCTTCTAATCCATCAAATTTGGTATCAATCGGTGATTTTTTCATTTCAGCCATTATATCTTTCAACTCTAGAATTGGTTTGGTTCCTTTATGCTAAAATTTCTATTGCTTTGTTGTATTCTCCATTGAAGCAGATGCTGTCTACTTCCTTCTCATGCATTAGATACGATTTTTTTAGTTTTTTGAATATACTTATAATGATTGAAGTATATCTACTAAATCAGATTTGTGCTCCTTCAAGGTATTTTCTGTTTTCTCTTGATGTTACCTTATATATCCCATGATTTTCTAATTTTTTTTTTTTGCGAGTCTTGTGATTTTCTGTTGAAAACAAACATTTTAAATATTTTCTTTAACAGCTCAGCAGCCTTGTCCCCAGCTGGGTTCCTGGATTCTACTTTTATTGTTTGGGGGTTTATTTCATGACTCTACTTTTTTTTTTGTACATTTTATATTCTCCATAGTGTGCAAGATCTGCGTTTTCTGTTAGTTTTCTTTTTTTTTAAGAAGTTTTTATTTTCATTTTTAAGTCTTGTTTCCTGCGGTTCACTCCTAGGTCAGTATAATTTAGTGGTCAGCCAATGACTAGTCTGAAGATCTCCCTAAATGCCATGTCTGTGTGTCTTCCACCCTTTCTCAAGGGGCTATGCATCCGAAGGCATGCAGACAAAGCTTAGGCAGCCACCAGATGGCCTTAACTTTCACTTCTAGCTTGCCTAAAGACTCAGGTCAGCCAGAGGCGACTGAGTCTCCGCCTTGTAATGCATTTCCTAATCATTCAGGCACACAAAACATTCTAGATCCTCAGGAATGTTAGAGCTTGAAAAATATCCAGGGCTTGTCTATTTCTCAAAGGTCTCCTTGTAAACTTTTATTGTTGGCCAAATGCTTGTTTTCTGCAACCAAAATTACAGCCTTGGGCAACTGAGATATTGCTGGGTACTCATTGTTTTTGGTGACACTCATGAGATAGTTTTATATCAATCTGTGAGTCAAACAAATTGCCACAGCCAGGCGTAGGGGTGCATGCCTTTAATTCCAGCACCCAGGAGGCTAAAGCAGGCAGTGTTCTGAGTTCAAGATCAGCCTGATCTACAGAATGAGTTCCAGGACAGTCAGGGGCTACACAGAGAAATTCTGTCTCAAACCCCACCCCCAATAAATAAATAAATAGCCACAACATTCCAGGAATGGGGGGTTTGCTAATTTGGACAACATGCTGATTATTTCAATAGGATAGGGTTTTGATACAATTCTAAAAACATCAAATCTACTAGCTTTGACACTGCTAACGTTTTTAAATATTTATTTATTTTTATTTTATATGCATTGGTGTTTTGGCATAGGTGTCAGGTACCCTGGACCTGGAATTACAAACAGATGTGAGCTGCCATGTGGGCGCTGGGAATTGAATCAACACAAGTGTCATCACAACCAAAGCCAACCTCGAGAAGAAGATTCATGCACTGTATCCAGTCATAAAAAGGTCATCTGATATCATCAAAAGCAAGTGGAAAATGCAGACTTCTGCATGGAAGGAAATATGTTTTTAGTGATTCTGAAGAAGACGGAGGATGTCAGGAGCCCTAGGGAACAGGAAACACAAGGGTGTAGTGGAGGTCCACAGTCAACATGGCATGAATGCAGGTGAACTAAGCCCACAAAGTATAGAGACTCTAAACATATTTTTAAAAAATCTAGGGGCTGGAGAGATGGCTCAGCAGTCAAGAGCATTTGTTCCTGCAGAGGACCCAGGTTCAATTCCCAGCATCCATACACTGGCTCACAACCACTTGGAACTCCAGCTCCAGGGCACCTGGCACTCTGTTCTGACCTCCACAGGCAGACACATGATGCACAAACATGTATGCAGGCCAAGCATTCACACACATAAAATAAAATTTAAAATCTCTAAGAAAATCTAACCATAAATCACTAGCAAGAGCGCATTTAAGCAAAGGTAGAAAATTTAAAAGCTTTGAAAATCTAGGTATCTTTAAAAAAATAGAGCTCCAGAATAGTAATTAAAAAACAGAATAAAAATTAATTTAAGGTGAAAATAAGATAAAGGATAAAAAGAAAATTTACAGATTAGTGAGGAATAACGAAAGAAGAAGTAGCTATAAACAAAGAAACACCCAATGAAGTAGCAGCATGGCCTCAAACTACACAAGCAACCACCAGATGAAATGGAATTGCTATGTCCACATTACATAGCATACTTCTTTTAGAATATGATGGATCGAGAAGACCAAATATAGGTGCATTAGTCAGTTTTCTCCAAATATCTCTGGCTGAGAACTTACAAAGAAAGAGTTTTATTTGGCTCACAATTTTGGAGGCTGGAGTCCAAGGAACACAGGGCTGCCCACGCCCACCCCATGCAACGCCATGGTGTGTGACACAGAGAGAGCTTGCATTTTGTGTCACACACACACACACATACACACACACACACACATACACACACACACACACAGAGAGAGAGAGAGAGAGAGAGAGAGAGAGAGAGAGAGAGAGAGAACAGGCTGAGAAAGGAGGATGATGGAGTGGGGCCAATCTTCTGACTTTCCACCATGTCCCGTCTCTAAAGGTTCCATAACCTCTTCTTAGTACCACTAGACAGTAACCAAGGGTTCAACTCGGAGCCCCTCCATGGACACATTCAAACCATGTCTAGACCATGACAATAAATAAGATAGAATATTTGAATGGTATAACCATATCCTTATGCACATATTTTTATATCTAACAGAGAAAATGTCCACAACCTTCAAAAAAAAAATTACGAAGAAATGACACTCAGCTACAGTGAAACGAAGTAAAAATTTTAATTAAAAGAGAGAGCACTTAACAAAATTCTGTGTTCCTGAAAACTGGTTTGTCGGGCGGTGGCGCACTTCTCTAATGCCAGCACTTAGGAGACAGAGGCAGGTGGATCTCTGTGAACTTCAGGACAGCCTGGTCTACAGAGTGAGTTCCAGGACGGCCAGGACTACAAAGAGAAACCCTGTCTCAAAACAAAACCAAAAAACAAAACAAAAACAAACAAACAAAAAACAAAACCAAAAAGCAAGACTTCCGTGTTCCTGGCAAAAACCTTGGGTTAAAACTCTGTGGGTTAAAGAGGAAATGTTGCTAATAGTATAATACCACAGACTGGGTAAGTCACAAAGGTTTATTCTGGTTGGCAATTCTGCTGGTAGTGTTCTTCTGTAAAGATTTTATTTATTACTATTTTTTTTGTAGTAGTAGTATATATGGGGGGGTGACTCATGCACTACTGCACGCATGGAGACCAGAGGACTACTCTGTGGAGTCAGTTCTCTCACTCCAACCTTATGTGGGTTCCAAGGACTGAGCTCAGGTCCTTAAGTTTCTGCAGCAAGTGCCTTCACCTGCAGAACAATCTCACCCACCATGACATTGTCCTGTTGTCAGTGTGGAGTCAGTACGGGGCATCACATGTGTGGGTGTGTCCTCTACACCTCCCCTGCCCCCTCTGTCTTATCTCTCTTATCTCCCTTCTCTCTCCTTTTATTTTTTGTTTTTGTTTTGTTTGTTTGTTTGTTTGGTGTGTTGAGACAGGGTTTCTTTGTGTAGCCTTGGCAGTCCTAGAACTAACTCTGTAGACCAGGCTGGTCTTGAACTCACACAGATCTACCACCTCTTCTTCCCAAGTGCTGGGATTAAAGGCCTGCACCACCACCGCCCGAGTCTCTGTCTCATTTTAAGGCCGCCACAGGAAAGACACCTCGATGATGTTAAGTAATCCTAATCACCTCCCTAAAGCCCTACCTCTAAACACCACAGTTAGATTAAATTCCTACCGTCTCAGTACCCGTGAGAGGTATCTCAAGCCAAGGTCAAGTCTGAAGAGTACAAGCCATACTGGAGTCTTCACACAGGTTGCTCTGCTGTGTCGTGCCTGCTAAGTTCTAGTTCTTCACATTCTCTGCACACCCCTCTGCGCTCTCGCTGTGTTAGCCCCTTTGCTGCCTTTACCCACTGAGCCAGTTCACCCACCCCCATGGCAAGAGATTTTAATTCAGTGGGAGCAGAGAACTGAGGGTTTACTTCAACTTGTGTGGCAACAAATCTCATCTTTTCGATTTCATGGAGGATCCGACGAACGCTTAGTGAAATCGGACTCGTTGTAACCATCATAAAGCCTCTTTGAAATCACTCAAGCAGAAAGCTGGGGAAGCTGGAAAGCCATGTTGGAGGGGAGGGACCTGAGGAGCACATAGCCAGCATCTGTGAAACTGGCTCTTTATTTATGACTCTGACCTCATGTGGCCCCTCAACATCCTAGGAGACTCGTGGTATATATTGTTCCTGTTTCTTAGTTTTGCACTGACCTAGCCCACTCTGATCAAGACGAAAGCAGCATTGGGGTAGCCTGTGTCCTCAGGAAGGGATACCCAGGTATTCTCTGAGCTAGCAGAGCTGGTAAGACCAGTTTCTTCTAGGCCAATCCTAGCGGGAATCAGCAAAGCAGGTTTCCAGATTCCCTCTCTGACTCGCCTCCTGCCTCTCACTAATACAGCTCAACTCTTCCTCTCATGTTCTCCTATACTTTCAGCCTGGGATAGCAGCAGGACTTCAGAGGATAGCCTGGCACAGCCCTCTGAAGCTTTGGAAAGGGACCAGGTTGCCCAAGTGCGAAATGACAATCCTAGTATGTTTGGTGCCCCCTAGTGGAACACTTCCACCCCTCCCTGCACGGCTACCTCTTTGTTTTCTGTCCTCATTGCTTTTAGGGGCTCTTTTCAACCCAGCTCACACACTCTGACTTCTAGGGGAGAAGTAGAAAATGGTTCTCTGGGCTTGAGGATGCTCCCGTCCCTTGCAAAGGGCAGAGGACTGCAGGTGTTCAAGGCTGCAGCCAGTGGGGGTTGGTTGACTAAGGCAAAACTTTACAGAATGCTATAAGGAGGTTCTCACACTGAAGGTGCCTATCTGTCCCCGCACGGTGGTCCCCATGCTGGAGTCCCAGACAGAAGCACAAAGCATCAGCTCCCATGGGTTGCTTCTTAGCTCACCCACCTCAGCTTTGAGGACAGGTGGCTTAGCTTATAGGCTGAGCTTAAGGCTCAGTGTGGCATCAGCATAGGAGAACAGAAATGAGTATTTTTTAAACTTATTTTCACTTATGTGTCTGCATTTGTGTGCACCAGGTGTGTGCAGATGCCCATGGAGGTCAGAATGCATCTTTAAAATCTGAAGTTACGGGCAGTTGTGAACTGCCCAATCTAAGTGATGGGAACTAACCTCTGGTCCTCTGGAAAAGAAGCAGGTGCTCTTAGCCACTGAGCCATCTCATTAGTGACTTCTATTTTATGATCTGTCCATTGCTGTCAGATCTTGTACTGACAGCCTCATGAGAGCCTGGGTTCATCTTTCATCTTTTGTTTCATTATTTAGTCGATAATCAGGGCAACTTACTGTATCTGTGGGATTCATTTCCATCGACTTTGTTGCCGTTCAGTATTTTCCTTCTTTCTGGATGCAGAGCCTTCTCTCCCGGACATTACCATGGCCAGTCCATCACAGACATCTGTCTTCAGCCCTTGTGGGGATCAGATTTTCCATTTACAGCACAGTCCTGAGGAGATCCTCAAAACTGTGCTGGCCACAAGGTCCTCTCCTCCCAGAGGTAGCATCAGAGCTAAAGAAGGCTGCAGGGTTTGCTGTGCCCTGCATACATTCATGCCAAGGATCTACTATGTAATTATTATAATCCTCAGGGACTAAGTTAACTGCTCTGAGCCTCAATTTCCCCGGCTGCAAACTGATCATTACTTGAGGGAGTTGCAAACATTATTGCATGTGGATATCTGGCACAGAGGCGAAGTTCAGTCAGTATGTGCACCCTTCTTTCCTTTTTTTTGGAGGGGGGCTTATAGGATGCTCATAGGATGTGGTTATCTGGAGTAGGAACACAGCAGGGATAGTTTGAGAGTGAGGTTCTCACTTCTCTAGTTCGTAGAGCAGGTGAGAGGTTGGACCCTCCAAGGTCAGACAAGTATGATTTGACACTTTTACATTTCTGAAATTTAGTCACGTTACTCATAACATGATGCTGTGGTCATAGCTCACTTCAAGTTAGTGCTCTAACTAAATGAGATGAGCTTTGCCAAGCTCTTAGCATAATGCTCAGGAGGTTTGCTAGTCTGGTGGCCCAGATTTGTCCCTAAGCGGCAGGTCACCCAGAACCTGCTAACTTCCAGTATATCCCAAATGTCTTGTCGGGAGCACTGTTCGGTAAGCGTTGTCCAGCGGTACTGTGTAGGAAGAGGCTGTGATGCCAAGTGTATGAGGGGATTTAAGACCAAACAGAGCTAAGCAGCGCTGTTGACTACAGAGCTCCTGAGAGCCCTGAGTTGCTAATAAGGGATTTCTAAGAGGTGGCAACAACTGTCATCGTTTTCTAAAGTGGTGGGGCTGTAGACCCCTTCTGACCACACTCCCTACCACTCCACCCTGCTAGGACTACCTAGTCTACAAAACTCACTCTGGGTAAATAAGAACGTTTGTAGCAGCTTGTGGCTCATTCAATATTTACTTTCTGCTCTGCCGGAACCAAGACCTGTTAGAATGTCATCAGGCTTGTCACCAGGATGGGAGCTAAGGATTATGTTGACTTTGATCTTGTGACACCCACCTGACCAACTGGTTTGAGGAGCTGACAGAGTTTAAATCATAACTCAAAGTCGAGTCTGTGACCCCACACTTGCTCCCTCCATATGCCGGCTTATTTCACAATATCCACGAGGGTTTTGTTTTGTTTTGTTTCTATTTCATGTGCATTGGTGTTTTGCCTGCATATATATCTGTGTGTGGGGTGACGGATCCTCTGGAACTGGAATACTGGAGTTACGGACAGCTATGAGCTACCATGTGGGTTCCAGAAGAACCTGGGTCTTCTGGAAGGGCAGTGCTTCCAACTGCTGAGTCATCTCTCCAGCCCCCTCCATGAGGTTGTTTTGCTTTGAATACCCCTTCACTCAGACATCCCTTCTGCCCCATGCTTCTTCAAATACCCACTGTTTAAACTTGTTCTGTCTCACTGTTTGAGTACCGTGTCCTAGTCTGCCCTTCCCTTCTAAGTGGTCAGCTTGATTCCCAGCCAGGTTCTGCTGTGGGAGCATCGTGGAGTTTAAGCTTCCATAGCTACACAGCGGCATCATTAGCTCCGTGTCCCAGGAAAGCGTTGCTGTTGGTGTTACTCTGATGGATAGTTCAGTTCCCATGCTCTACCCGAACCCAAGAGCACGGCTTGGAGATGCATTGAACGGTCAGTTTGACCACAGTGCTCCCATGTGATTTGAAATGTTCCCTCCGGCTCCACACTCTCCTCCACCGCAGCCAGTTTCTGCCTCACCCATCGTACCACTGGCAAGAAGACAAAAACCAAAGGATCAACCAGGGAAAGTAGCACAATCAAGAGCCCTTAGGGAGGTTTTTAAAGGCAAAGTGACAAACCCCAGAGTAAAGAGAAAACAAAATTAGAAGATTTTAAAATTTGAGCAACAGGCAAGATACTTGTCAGAAAAAAAAAAAAACCTATCCCATTCAAACAAAATCTGCTTTATTAATCTGAGGTCAGTTAACAATTAGCTGTTATTTGGGGGTTTGCCATTGCAGTGTCCCAGTTCGTGGAATGTGCTGAACACGGAAAACCTGTTGTGCATATTCTGGGGGAGAGCACTGGTGACATCAGATTGTTGCGGGGACCATAATTCTACGCATGGGCAAGCCAGCTCTTTGGAATAGGGTCATCAGAATGGTAGGCCAACTCTAGAGACATAAAAACATAGTAGATGGGTTGGCGTGGTAGTGCGCACCTTTAACCCCCGCACTGGGGTCAAAGGCAGGTGGGTCCTTGTGAGTTCCGGATGAGGACGGCCCAGTGAGTCCCGATTTTGTTGTTCCATTTCTTTTCTTTCTTTCTTTCTTTTTAAAAACAAAAATAAAAACAAGGTCGATGAGGCCTACAGATGGCTCAGTCAGTAAAATGTTTGCCATATGCAAATGTAGGAACCTGAGTTTAGATCTCCAGCACCTACAGAAAATGGCAGGGCATGGGGGCTGGAGAGATAGCTCAGTGGTTAAGCTGTTCTTCCAGAGGACCCAGGTTCAATTCCCAGTACCCACATAGCAGCTCACAACTGCTTATAACTTCTGTTCCAGGGGATCTGATAGCCTCACACATACATTCATGCAGGCAAAACAAAAATACACATAAAATACAAATAAATTTTTTTTAATAAAAAGGCAGGACACGGCAGTGGCAGCGTGACCCACAATCCCAGCCCTGGGGAGACAGAGACAGGAGGATCCCTGGGGCTCACTGGCCAGTATCTACCCTTGGCCCAATAGATGCACTCCCGTATATACATCAAAATCTCATGTCCTAGTGTAAGATCCAGCAAAGCAAGCATGGACTCAGAGAGTGAGCTGGTGACCATGCCTACCACGGGTGTTAACTGTGACAAACGGCTGCCCAGGTGCCAGCAAAGAAGGCAGAGGGAGTGTAGTGAGTGAGGCCACCTTTAGCAGCGGCACCCAAGCTTGAGGTGGGCAACAAAGGACACAAAAGACGCGTTTGTATTTCAGACTGCTATCAAGAATCACTCAAGGAAAAGTTTGCATTCTGCAAGTAGAAAATGAAAACACTGTGACTTTGGGACCACTGAAATAAAATAAGGGGGGAAGAAGCCTGTATCGCTGGCCCAGCTTGAGTCCCCATAGACAAGAATCCCTCCACTACAGCCTACGAACATGGCTACTACAGACGTGGCCACTACGGACATGCCTCCTATGCAGACACCATGAACCTCCCTGTAATGCTGGTAAGACTGGAGAAACAGAGCTTTGGGTCCAGGATCAAACCTACCACTCTTGGCACCCCAGGAGAACCCCTCTGTTGTGACTTTTACCTGCTATTGGGGGTGGGGGAGGGAAAGGGAAGGGATAGGGATAGGGAGAACCAGTATCAGATGATCTAACCAGTCATCTGCTGGCTGCAAACCCCAGCATCCCCACAACTATCCATGGAGCCAAGAGCTTTTGCACAAGACTGTAAAGAGACCAATGCGTGAGAGGAACCAACTGAAAACCCTGCCCTGGCCATCAACAGGACAGCAGTGCCGAGTGACCCTCGGATTACATTCCCCAGCTGAGTGACCTAAGGAAGTAACCGCTCGAAAGTAAGACAAAAAGCACAGCCATGACCTTACCAGTACAAAGAAATAGCTGAGCTCTAAGGAGGAAGATTAAATACAGGGCTTGGACGTTGGAGCATTTCCTATTATTCTTTAGGAAACGACCAGTTTTCCCCCAACAATTGGAGATCCATGAATGCTGGCACCGGTCCCCACACAGCATCCTCTCCAGTTCCAGCATCCTGCAGATCTGCTTTTCCTGTCTAGCCTCCCCTCATCCTGTTTTTGGCAATACAAATTGAAAGAAGAAATATTAGTATCACATGGGGAAGAACTCCAAAAAGAGAAATAAACTCTCTACTTCTTTTGTTCACATTTACATGTCTGTGTGAAACCTCCAAGTGTGGAGAACGAGAGGAACGCTGGCCTCTGGACATGACGCAGCCACTGCCTTCTTGAGCGCAGAGCAGCTATGATTGTCTGCAGAAGGATGGGCCTAAAAACATCTGTCATGGCTCCTGGGAGATACATGGTCATTTGATAGATGCCATGGGGAAGGGGTCACAAGCCCTGGCCCTTCCCTAAGAATGGATGCTGGGAGACAGTTTCTTCACTGGTGAAGCTGCTTGTAAGTTGCCTACACTCCTGTAAGCAACCCTTACTTAACTCCCTGGTTCACCAAGCTAGACTTGAGCAGAACCATTTCTTTGGTCTGTCATGGTACCATCTAGGTGGAGAGAGAGCTGTCTGTTCATCTCCCCAGCGAGAGTTCACACAACATTTAAGAAAGTTTATGCTTTTGTTTCTTTGTAGGATGAGGGAAGGCTAACATTTTTTCTTTTCTTATGGAGTTCTTTGAAAATATATAGTAAAGAATTTCTCAAAAATGATATTTTTAACCTTCAAAGACAAAAAGAAGTCTCAGGTCCTGAAGTCACTAGTCTTCAGGGAGCTGAAGCCAGATTCTGCCACCTGCTTGCTCTGGAACCTCAAGTAAGCTACCCACCAGCTTTGTCACTGGTAATGGCGGCTGCATCTCATGAGTAAAGATTAAATGAGCTGGCACAGATGACAGTGTTTGGCCCAAGGTAACCAGGAAAGCATCTGGTGAGCCAGATAGCCATGGACGGAGGAACCAAGTGCACAGGGACTTGGTTAACCACATCAGAACCACTCGAGGATCACAGTCGAGAAAGAGAGAATTCTGGCCCCCACCCAGGAGATCCTTCTGGCTTTGTCTATACACTCTCACACTTGGAGAGACAGCTAAGCTTGGGAGATTCTGGCACAGAAGCTAACACCCCAAGTTTGGAATTAGAAGACAGGGCAGTGGTTGTGTCTTAGCCATCACCTAATATGGGACTTTCCTAAGATTTTGTTTTCTCATTTATAAAGTGGAAAATTTTTTAAAACGTATTTTATGTTGTGTGACTGTTTTGCCTGCACACATGTCTGTGTACCATGTGTGTGCCTGGTACCTGAAGAGGCCAGAAGGAGGTGGCAGGCCCTCTATAACTGTCATGTGGGTTTAGGAAATCAAAGCCAGGTCCTCTGAAAGAGCGACCAGTGCTCTTAATGGCTACTCCATCTCTCCAGCCCCCAAACAGAAGATTTAAAATCAATTCATTCATTCAGTTCTTGTGTGTGTGTGGGTCAAATGGTTGACATAATTTCTATGGGAAAGCTGGCTTGCTGGGATACATAGAGCACAGACTTCAGAACAACAGGGATTTGGGTGCCTGCAGAAGACAAACCAACTTGCAGGGACTGTACCCACCCCATCTTCTTTCTACTGCAACCCAGAATTTTTCTGGGCTACTACTATGCCAGGATGATAGGACTCCAGTCCCAGGTCAGGGAGATGGCTTAGTAGGCACAGTGCTTGCTGCAGGGGCCTGAGGACCCTAGTTCAACTGCCAGAATCCATGGCGAAGGAGATGCTGATGCTGGAAAGTTGCCCCCTGACATCTACCCACGCTCTGTGACACACGTGTGCCTGCATTCACATAGACATCACACATACATAAAAATAAATAACAATTTAAAATATCCGTCTTCCCAGACTCCCTTACAGTTGGACTGGCCATGTGACACAGTTTATACAGGAGTCAGCTAAGGGGTGCAGGGACGGCTTTTGCTTTCCACACTCGGTTTCTCTCCTTATCTTGTCTTCCCATCTTCTTACAGCCTGGAAGGCAGATGAGAGGCCTGGCGATATGGCAGCTGTCTTCTGGTCATGAGTACAAACATGGGTGGGAACAAGCTGAGTGAGGCAGAGCCCCTGAGATGACGGGATGTACTCTCTGGGTTTCTGTCCCCCTGGAGAGCTGGTGTAGACAAATGCTTAAGGCAGAGGTGAGTTTATGTTAGTTATCTGTACCGTGAGGTTTCACAGAAAGAACCGGAAAAAGACAAATCCTAGAAAATGTCCCCACCAGTGAACATTCATGCATCTCCTCCTTTTCTCCACCTGTGGATCACTTTGCATTTGTACAGCCAGGCTCCTAAATCCAATATCCTACATTTTCTTAACTTTAGAAAAAAATTTGTTTTGTTTTGTTGCCTGCTTGTAAATCTGAGAGCCACATGCATGCAATCCCTACAGCGGCCAGAAGAGGGCATCAGATCCCCTGAATCGGAGTTACAGATGGTTTGATCCCACAGGCTGATACTGGAAATTAAAATCAGGTCCACTGAACCATCTCTCTAGTTCCTATTTTCTTGATTATAAGATGGAAGAATTAGGATGTAAAGAACTTCCTTCGGGGGCCCAGGCATGGTTGTTCACACCTTTAATCCTAGTACTTGGGAAGCAGAGGCAGGCAGATCTCTGTGAGTTCAAGGCCAACCTGGTCTACATAATGAGTTCCAGGACAACCAGAGAGACCCTGCCTCAGAAAAAAACAAAACCTGGCCTGGGAGATAGAACAAGTTCATTACTACTACATCATAACCAAAGCAGATGTTAAAATCTCCATGTGCTCACGCAGGGAGGAATGTGGGATTGATTCTCAGTGCCTTTTTCCTGGTGGCGCAAACTTTTGGGAGTAAGAAACTTGGGGGTGGGGTTCAGTGTTGGGTGCCATTCTTATCTGCCCTCAGCATAGCTTTTATAGGATTAGTGACTCCTTACCTCCAGGAAGGCCCAGGACCCATCTAGATCAGCTTCCCTCCCTGCCCACTGCATCCTATAGGTCCTGCTGTCTTCCTTGCACAGCCAGCTTAATGCCATTGCTTCTGCCATTGTCCCATTGCTGGGTTCAGTTGCATCAGATCCCTATACCGAAAGGCCTTGAAAGCCTCAAAATTAGCAAATGCAAAGGAACTTTTCTACAAAATGTGTTCTTTTCCCATATCCTAAAAAGTTTGCGTGGCAAAATAATATAATAAAATGCAGGCCTGGGGAGATTGTCCAGCAGGTAAAGCAGCTTTGGCAAACATAAGAACCTGATTTTGCTCTCTAAAAACTATGCAAAAATGGAAGGCATGGTGGTATGTGTGTGTAATCCCAGTGATGGGGAGGCAGATGAGGGAGGAGAGGGTTCTGGGGGGTTGCTGGCCAGTCAGTTCTTGCCAAATGGTGAACTCTAGACCAGTGAGAAACCCTGTCTCAAAAGAGGTGGATGGTGTTCCTGAGGATGACCCCTGAGGTTGTCCTCGGGCCTGCACAAACACACATACACATGTACACACATGTATACAAACACATAAAAAATAAAAAAGTAAAAATCTCCTTTTACTACAAAGTGAGATCACGCAATGAGTGGGTCCTGTTGAGCCTCTGGCATAGACACGGCTCTCTCCCTTAAGTCTCCCTGCCGTCCGGAGCAGGAGCCCTGTACCACCCGCGAGTGCTTTTCTCCAGCAGTGTGTGTGGGCCCTCTCAGCCCTTCCAGTCCTCGTGCTCCTCCCTCATGGCCTTCACAAGCCAGTCCCGTTCTGAGCCCTGCTCGGAGTCGCTGGCGTCACTCCCCACCATGGCCAGCAGTTTCGAGTAGTTGATCCTCTGTTCTTGGGGCAACCTGGACTGGGTGGACAGGAACAGGGCCAGCCAAAGCAACAGGACCACGCAGCAGGCTCGGTAGAGCACGGCTATGCCGAAGCGCATCACGACGAAGCCCCCCGCAAAGCTGCCTAGGCTGCCACCACTCTCGTAGAAGTGACCTCGGAACATGGTGCCTAGAGACCTCTCCACGCCAGAGGTGGACAGGTCCTCTATGGAGACCCCCACAGCCCACCACAGAGCCCCACTGCCGATGGCACTCAGGATCTGAACAGGTAGGACAGACCACCAGCTCCAGATGAAGGAGTAGTAGAGCAGCTGCAGGGCCAGGCAGCCCAGCCCCAGTCCCAGCACACCCACCCTAGACAGTTTCCTAAGCAACGAAGTTCTGAACGGATGAAACAGAATTTCTCCTAGTAAGCCGAGAGCCACCGAGAAACCCATCACCAGCTCGCTGCTGCCATGGTCCTTCATGTGCCAGAACAGAAAGTTCTGCACCGTACTGGCAGTGGCTCCTATCCAAAGGACAGTGAAGGCTAGGAGGATGAGGCGGGCGTCACCCCGAATGAGAGACAGTGCTTTGATGGTTTTGTAACTGGGCCCCCGTTTCTGGTCGATTGGGACAGGAAAAGCTGTGCTCACCGCTAAAGCCAGAGTACTGAGTAGCGAGTAGCTGTAGAAATGAATCACGCCCCGAGGACCATTGGTCACCAGGAAGCATTCCAGATGCCCCACCAAGGCTGCGATGCCACACACACCTGCTGACATACCCAATAATCTCCAGAGCCACAGGTCTCTGTTCCGGTCAGTGGCGTCAACAAAATCCAGGTATTCGTAAAGACTGTCATCTGCCACCTGTGCCAGAGGGGCTGTCAGCAGTTCCCAAAATACCACAAACCCCAATGAGAGGATGAAGGTCCACTGTGGCCCTTTCGGGGAGTGGTTGAGAGCCTGGGCATCCCCCTGAGCCTTTGACAAGTTGCCTAGACTTCCAAGGGTTGTGCTTCCAGGAAGTGGACCCAGGGTAGCATTGTCCACCTCAAAAGTCCCTTCCTGGGAATTACCTCTCAACCCAGAAGTGACGGGATGGCGAGCTTGGGTAGTGATCCTGGCTCCTGCAACAGAACCAACTAAATAGGCCTGCAGGCCGCCAAATATTCGTTCTTGCTTTTTACCAAATCCGTTTGGAAAGCCAGACGAGTCCAGGGTTCTGGTGGGTCTGCTGCCTGAGAGGCTGGGTGCTCCTGCCCAGTGGTTTGGGACTGACCCCTGGGCGGAGGTCATGGTCACAGTTCGTGTGACTCCCAGTGGTAGGACAGTGGAGACCACTCTGTTGCTTCCATTACAAAAGTGATTACCTGGATTTCTGTCCACCGGTGGGATGAGGACCATCAGGAGGCTGGCTCCTGCGGAGCCCAGCAACGAGCCAGTCAGAAACATTCTCCTTTTGTGGTAGCGTTTGGCCAGGAAGGCACAGAAGGGAGTCCAGCAGGCGGCGACCAGGTGCTTGGTTCCCATGAGGACGCCCACCCAGGGAGCGGCCACACCCAGTTGCCTCAGGTAGAGGGTTAGGAATGGGGTCACACAGGCATCCCGGACCCCGCACAACAGATGGAAGAGCCTGGCCACTCCCAGTGCCCTGGGGACGTCCCACTGCGGGTTGGGGCTCATGGCTGCGGGATTCCGTCAGGTCCAGAAGGGCACAGGACCGAGCTGGACGCGGGGCGCGCGGGACTCCATGTCCCGGGGAGGGAGGATCACGGGCTCAGGGTTCCGAGCAAATCGGACTGCGTCTCCAGCCCCCGGCGTCGCCTCCGGTCACCTGGCCAACGGCTGCTTTACTCCCCTACGTCCGGCCACCCTCCCGGAAGTGGCCCCGCCCCAGAAGTGAGGCATGGCGGGGGCGGAGCCCGCGCACCTGTTGTCAGCATCTACGCAAGGGTGGCACCTGCGCCCCACCTGCGCCACCCTTGAGTAGCATCATGAGATGCCTGGCGCGTTTGGAGCTTGACCATCGGCGCAACCCGGCTCCTGGACTGCCTCAGGCATGAGAGACTGTCCAGGATCAGGATAGGGATGAGGCTGGGAGAAGAATGGGGTGAATGACATCTTCACATCTCTTCCTCAAGTCTGTATTCAGAGGAACACTGATCAGTGGCCATCCAGAGTTGGCCCTTGTTTATCGTAAGTGACATCACCATCACCGAGACTCACACCTCCCCTCCCCTGCTTTGCTCTTATCAAGGGCACTTTTGTCTATAATCCTTCTGTTCACCTCATTGCTCCCAGGCAGGCAGCTGTTTTGGCTCCCAGACCATAGAACTATTGCACCACATGTAAACAGCTCCCAGAAGAGGTGTGGTCTTGGGTCATACTAAATATATATCCCTCCCCAGGCATTTCCTGTCTCACCTGAACAAAGAAAGATTCTAGTGGTTCAAATCATTTGGGATTGTATCATAGGCTTTCCTCCAAAATGGCCAATCATCTAGCTACTGATTTAGTAATTTTTTTATTCTCACACCCAGGGCCTCCATGCAAGCTAGTCAAGCACTCAACCACTGAGTTACATCCCAGCCCTGATCTGGTCAGTGTTTCATTCAAGGGTTGCTCATTGTACCTAATTTGACTGTGGATTGGAGGGTGTGGATGTTTGCCGACCAGTATGTATGTGTAGTTGAATTTGATTCAATAATGGCTTTCACTGTAAACTGGTAGACAGCCAAGATCCCCAGCACGTTCACTTAACCTTCCTGACTGACAGGCTTGTAATGGTTACTTAAAAACTCAGGATTGCTAGCTGGGTATGGTGACATATGCCTGCGAGTCAACACGTGAGGGCTGGAGGCAGGAGGGTAGTTCACCATCAGCCTCAGCTGTGTGAGACCTTGTTTATAAAACTAAATAAAAACAAAACAAAAACCCAACTGATTAATGGTGTGTGGTGGCTTAGTCATATAATCCCATCATTCGGAGCCGGAAGCAGGAAAATCAGTTCAAGACTGGCCTTAGTTACCTGAGACCCTGTCTCAAAAATATCAACCAAAAAATTAATCAAACACACATATACACACGCACACATATGTGCACACACGCGGGCACACATGGTTATTGTGAATGTCCAAACTGGTATGAAGCAGTTCACATCACCTCAGTGCAGAAAAATAAAGTCCCAGTACAGACTCAGTGAGACCAAGATCTCCCCAGCCTGCCCCCTTCAGCTGTCAGACATTTACCCTCACTTGCCAAACTCCACACTCTTTCCCACAGCTGCATTGGGCTTGTCAGCATCTGCCTACCTGAGAAAACGTTCCCTGCTTCCCATGCCATGGGGGAGCAGAGACTCCCTGTACACCTGGACTGCCTTTGGGCCAGTCTATTAAGCTAACCTCAGGGCTCTTCTTATGTCCTTCTTGGTTTGAGAATGGGCCCTGGGACTTTGCCCCATTCCTGGGACAATGAGGTCAGAGGTCAAATGCCAGAGCCATCCCCCATCCTGCATTGATTTAATGAGACTGTTCCCGGAACACTCAGATATTTGAACACTTGGTCCCCAGTTGATGGCATTGTTTGGGGAAGTTTAACAGGCTTTGCTGAAGGAAGTATGTCACTGGGGTTAAATTTTGAGAGTTTAATTTTGTTTGTTTTAAGACAGGATCTCATGACCACGGGTGGTGGCACATGCCTTTAATCCCAGAGAGAAACCCTGTCTTTAAAAAAACAAAAAACAAAAACAAAAAAACCCTCCACCCCAAAAGAGAAAAAGTCCATACTAGGCTTCTACACTACCTCAGGCATGAGAAACTGTCAGGGTCCAGACACGAGAGAGGACTATATAAGGAGACAGGAACTCACTCAATTTCAGTCTGAATATTTCAAAGAGGTAAGAGCTCTCTAGTGGCTTGGTTGCTTTTGTTTTTCTTCAGGTCGAACCCCAATATCTGTCTCTGGGTTTTTATTATTCATGTTACAGATGTGCAATTTTTTTTTTACTTGAAATGTCAAAAATTTTTTTATTCTTTAATTCTGGTTTCTCTGAAGCTGCCCTGCATTCCTGCCTCTACTTGGGAGAGTTCTGAAGTTAAGAAAAATTAGGTGATGAAAGAGTAAGGGGCCAGACTGAAAGAATTAAAAAATAAAAGAAATAAAGTCAAAGTTAGGTACCCTCCTAGTCAGTCAAGGACCAAAAGATAAAGGGGAGCAACAGATGGGCACCATGACCCACAACTCACCAGCTAGCCCACCCGGGATAGCCAAAATAGGAGTGATAAAGAAGGGCAGTAAGACCCTGCCAAACACAGTGTCTGTTTTTGTGAAATCCAAAGTGAAACAAATCACTGCGCCCCAAAATAACCCTATGCTCTATATGAATTAACCAATGAAATACTTGTTGCTGGGTACCCTAAAGCTGCCTGCCCCAAAATCCTATATAAACTGCTTTGTTCTCTGAGCCCAGCATGCTCAGCAACCCTATTGCTGCAGCATCCGCAGGCCTGTGTAACCAACTAATAAACGCCTCTTGCTTGTGCAGCCGAAGTCGACTGGAGTCTTCTCTTGGTGGGGAGCGTCTGCTGGAGGGTCTCCCCTTACCGGGGGTCTCTTCAAGACCACAGCAGTGGATGACACGGAACTGTTGCCTGGCCTAAGAGAATCCATTCAGTTAAATAAGTTCTGTCTTCTGACTTCTTTTGCAGTACAAATAGGGCCACAGGGATAGCAAAGGTGATTGCTGCCAAGCCTGACGACCTGAATTCTGTTCCAGGACCATTACCATGGAAGGAAAGAACAAATTTCTACAAATTTTCCTTACACACACACACACACACACACACACACACACACACTGGCACACACACACACACACAGACATACTGTGGCACACACACACAGACATACTGTGGCACACACACACACAGAGAAATACTGTGGCGCACACACACACACAGACATACTGTGGCACACACACACACAGACATACTGTGGCGCACACACAC
Source organism: Ondatra zibethicus (assembly GCA_004026605.1). NCBI lineage: Eukaryota > Metazoa > Chordata > Mammalia > Rodentia > Cricetidae > Ondatra > Ondatra zibethicus. The sequence goes on from PVIU01003466.1 coordinate 110,163, forward strand.
AGAGAAATACTGTGGCGCACACACACACAGACATACTGTGGTACACACACACACACACACACAGAGAAATACTGTGGCGCGCACACACACACACAGAGAAATACTGTGGCGCACACACACACAGACATACTGTGGCACACACACACGCAGAAACACTTTAGAGTGCTTTTATTGATGCTATCATTCTCTCCTCTACTGAGACAGACCCGCCTCAGTAGGGGTGAACCGTGACCTGAGAGCTGGAGAGGATGGTACAGACTCAGCAGGAAGCAGGACAGTGTCCCTTACTTACTTCCTGTTTCTTTCTCAGCCACAGGACTCGGTACAAAAATTGTACCCACCAGCTCCGACCCCCTTTTAATGGTGCTGGGGTCAAACCCAAGGCCTCCCATGTACTAAGTAAGTGCTCTACCACTGAACCACCCAGCTATACCTGCAGCCCTTTGGCATGGGTTTTCAGGACTCCCTAGCGAGCCTAAATTGGTGATAAAGACAGCTTGATTTTTTTTTTTTTTTGGTTTTTTGAGACAGGGTTTCACTGTAGTTTTAGAGCCTGTCCTGGAACTAGCTCTTGTAGACCAGGCTGGCCTCGAACTCACAGAGATCTGCCTGTCTCTGCCTCCCGAGTGCTGGGATTAAAGGTGTGTGCCACCACCGCCCAGCTAAGACAGCTTGAGAAGTGGGAGATGAACATCAACACAAAAATGATGTTCTGGAAGAAGCTGGGTTGTGTGTGCATGTGTTCATTTCATCCCAGCCTTGTCCAGCAATCCATCAGCCTTGGGATGGGTCTTTATCACAATCCAGGATCTCTCACCTCCCAGTCATTCCTGGCTCCTGGTCCAAGCAGAGCTGCCCAGTGAGCTGTCGGTCTGAGTGTTATGGGTGGGTAGGTAGTGTTTCTTTCTTCTTGGGTCTGCTGCCCTGGATCCAGATCTTCTACTATCCTTCAGGCTCACTGGATGACACCAGAGAATGTGTTGATGGGCATCAGAAGAGGACTGGATTTGACAGTATTCTTTTCTGTCTCCTGCCCATGTGGATGGAACCCCGCCATCTTGGATTTCTGGGCCCGTGAACATGGCTCTGGGCAGGGGCCAGCCTCAAATCTGCAGTGAGGAGAGACCAGTTTGGAAGACTACCCTCAGGGACAAGACACACCTGGCACATTGAACAGGCAGACCAGTGGTTGTAGGGTACAGAGGAAGGGTCACAAAGAAGACAGAGGACAAATCAGAGAAGGAGGTCATCCTACACCAATATTCTCTGATAGGGAAGATGCTTGGATCTAGGTCACTGTGCCTTTGTGTCTACCTCCCTGGAGAAAACCTGCAAAAGTCACAAAATTGGGATACAGGTGCTCCAAAAGGGGAGCCTTTGATGAAGGGTCAGTGCCCACAGGGGGGCTAGAACAGGAGGGCTTGCAGGCTGTGAGCTTCTAAGAATCCTGGGGACATTTAGCACTAGCCTCAAGTCATAGGGCATGGTCTAAACCCTGCCTGGCTACAGGTACCCTGATAAGTACCCATGGCCAAAGACAGGAGACTGTGGAAGTTTCGATTTTCCCTGTGGGAACTGGAGTCCTGGGGTAGAAGCCCCCTCACCTGACCACGTCCCTGAAAGTGCGCCGGCTGTCCTTGTCCAGCCACAGCGTCAGCAGCCTCTGGTCTTGGCTCTGGACTTGGATACTGGATGTCCGAAAGGTGTTTGTCGCTGTCTACATCAGAGAAACAGTTTATGTAAATGTCACCTTCACTCAGCAGCTGGTCCTGCCAACACTTCCTACCTTGGGATCTGGTGTGTCTCCTCCCTCCATCCCAAGGGGTCCCTGCTCTTTTCCTGCTGGTGACTGAGCAGTGACTACATAAATTGCCCCATGTTCCCTTGCACTGGGATGCTGCTTTGGTTCTCCAGTTCTTTCCTTGACCTGTTATGCTTCATTATGAATACAAAATAGAATGCTGTGGGCAGTACCTGGTGGGTTATCAAGCTAGAATTTCTGCATGTATCTTTACTGTCTCCTAGGGCAACCATATTGCTAAGTGGCCCTGGTTCTCAGCATTAAATTATATGCATAATTCTTTACCTGGGGCAACATAAACCAGGGTGTCTAGGAAATTGTTAAATAAAACTCTAAGCCAGTGGGAAGCAGCCTCTGGGCATACTTCTGACTCTAGATAGAGGGGACTTCCAGAGAGGCCCTTCCTGTGGAAGAGAGAACTCTGAACTTGGGGTGCCAGGAGGGCCTTGCAGAGTCCCACACACATAGACAGGAGCTTTTGGTAGTACCCAGACAGCCCTAGGGTGTCAGGAAGCCTCAGAATCTGTTTCTCGCAAGTGTTTTCAACCCTGGATGCTTATAAGAATCACACAAGGGGCAGAAAGGTGTAAAAGCCAGGTGCTGGGGAGAACCGGAGCAAAACATTGTCCTCTGGATATGACAGGACCGTTGTGCTCACAGCAGCTGTGGCTGCCTGCAGAAGACCTGCACAAGAACAAGTCAGTCAGTGTGCTAGCACGGAAGCGGCCCGGGTCAGCCAGTGTGCCAGCACGGAAGCGGAAGGGGTCCAGGAGCCTTGTGCTCATTTAGTTTTTTTTCAAGTTGACACAACTTGAGTCCTGGGACATGTGCTCAGTTATGTTCATAGCAGCTTTATTTGTCATAGCCAGAACCTGGAAACAACCTAAATGCCCCTTGACTGAAGAATGGATAAGGAAAATGTGGCACATTTACATAATGGAGTACTACACAGCAGAAAAAAAATAATGGCATCTTGAAATTTGCAGGTAAATGGATAGTGCTAGAAAACATCATTTTGAGTGAGGTAACCCAGACCCAGAAAGACAATTATCACATGTACTCACTCATAAGTGGTTTTTAAACATAAAGCAAAGAAAACCAGCCTACAAATCACAATCCCAGAGAACCTAGACAACAGTGAGGACCCTAAGAGAGACATGCATGGATCTAATCTACATGGGAAGTAGAAAAAGACAAGATCTCCTGAGTAAATTGGGAGCATGGGGACCTTGGGAGAGGGTTGAAGAGGAGGGGAGAGGCAGCGAGGGGACAGAGAAAAATGTAGAGCTCAATAAAAATCAATAAAACAAACAAACAAACTAGAGTCCTGGAAAGAGGGAAATCAGTTAGGAAAGTGTTTCCATCAATTGGCTGATAGGCAACTCTATGGAGCATTTTTTTTAAAAAAATTAATGATTCATATGGCAGGGCCCAGTCCACTGTGGGCAGCTGGTCCTGGGTTGTATAAGAAAGCAGTCTGAGCAAGCCATGGGGAGCAAGCCAATTAAACAACATTCCTCCATGATCTCTACTTCCGTTCCTCCCGTCAGGTTCTTGCTTAAATTACTTCCTTGGCTTCCCACCATGATGGATTCTAACCTATAAGTTAGAAATAACTAACTGAAATAAACCCTTTCCTCCCCAGGTTGTTTCTGGTCAGTGTTTTATCACAGAAATAGAAATGCAAACAGTCCCCATCCCCCACAGAGGAGGCGCTATGGACATGTGATGACTTCTGGGGGGATGGAGAGTCAGTCTTAACGAAGAGAGTGGCCCCTGGTAGGTCCACAAGTCTCCCACACCCAGGAGAATATGAACAGCACAGTGGGATTTCATGAGTTATTGTTTTAAGAGGGCAGGCCTGGAAGAGCAGTGCATACCTTTAATCCCAGCACTTGCGAGGCAAAGTCAGGCAGATCTCTGAGTTCCAAGCCAGTCAAGGTTAAACACTGAATGCTCAGAACAGTGTATGGGACACAGCACTGTGTTGGTGTGTTGGATACTCATTACTATTGCTATTGTTATTGTTGATTGTAATTTCCCCCAGAAGAACGAAAGCATAAGCAGTCATCTTGGTGATGAAGGTGCTGTGTTAAGAGGAAGAAGGAAGGGGTTGGGGATTTAGCTCAGTGGTAGAACACTAAGCCCTGGGTTCAGTCCTCAGCTCCAGGGGAAAAGAAAACAGAAGAAGAAGGAAAACTCTTGCATATTCTTTTTCTCTGTTTGTATCCTAACCCAAACCCCTTCTCCCTGCTCCCTTTCCCCTCATGGGAATCTGAACATCTGATCTGCGAGTGGAGAAGAAAGATTCACACAAACATCCATTAGATGGGAGGGAACAGACCGACCCCATGGTGGAGCCTGACAAAGGGAAGAGGAGCTGCCTGGTTGTGCAGTGGAATCTGAAGCAGTCCGTGTCCCCTAGAACTCTTATCTGTGACGGAGAGGTGTATTGTGGGCAGGTGAGCAGGCCGTGGAGCCCACTGGGCTGTAACTAGACAGTTAACCAGATGGTTGTCTGCACTGGGGAGCCTCTGGTCACCTTCCAGAAACACCCAGAGGAGCTGCAGAGGGATGTGATCCTGCATAAAGAGGGGGCTAGGGGCAGCCAGGATTAATCAATTTACAGGCTGTGCTCAAACTGACTGTACCTGGTGAGGGATAGGGGTCACCTAAGTAAAGAGACTGAGGTCCAATGAACTGGGTGTGACCTGCTGAGTATAGGATCCTGACTCAATGTTCTTGCCCCTGGTACCTACGGGGTTCTTCAGGTGTCCGGCAGGACCCAGACTCACACTCCAGATGACCAGAGACCATCTACTAGCCTCCTCCCACAATCTGTCTGCTGCATTTGCCTCTGGGTCTACATACCAAGACATACCCCACTCCTGGGCTGTGGACTATGATGACAACATACATCTATAATGCAACTCTGGAGGCCAGTGGCAAGGGCCAGTTGCAGGTTTTGCAAAGGATGCCACTCCACAAGATGAAAGAACAGGTAAAATGCTCCTCTTCCCTGCTGGCATTGCGTTTGTTCCACACCTGAAGCATCCTTTTCCTGTCCTTGCCTTGTTGCTGTCAGTCCTAGCTATCAAGCATCCAGCCAGTCAAAGGCAAGTCCACTGAACCAGCAGGGCTCTTGCTGGTCCCAGCTGGGGGCACCTTCCCTCCCCTCACCAAGCTTCCCCTCTGTGAGTTGGTATTTACCATCTGATGAAACCTGTCGGGGTTCCAGGAGAGGAAACACAGCTATTGGAATTTCACTTAGCAAGTCAGCAAGAGATTAAAAAAAAAAAAAGGGAACTTGCTGGGTTGGTTAGCTTAGCTATCCAAAAGCCCCTAGCCAGGTTATTTAATGAGGTCAAATGAGCAGAGGTTAGTAGAAGGAACTGACTCCAAAAGAGAAGTTGCAGTTCAGGGTAACCAGGCCCACCTTATAGCTTCAAGCTTAAAGACCCTGTCCCATGCTAAGGCAGATTTGAGCCATCAGAGCAATTTAGAGCCAACAGAGTTCTCCTGCTGTGGACAGCTTACCTCAGAGACGTGAGCTTCAGGTTTAGGGGTGAGATGTTGGAAGCCCTGGATGACTAGTGAGCATCCTTGAGGTCTGCTATGTGCCAGATACCCTGAGTGCTGGAAACCCCAAGATAAGGACTCGCTTCCAGAGCCCCCAGCCCCTCTGCCATGCCATTTACAGGGCTGCAGTGTTCCCATAACTCTGTCCCCAGATTCTGGGAGAGTGCAAAGGTGGGGTACCCAGCTCACCAGGGAGTAGGGGTAGGGAAGATTTGGGGTGAAGGGAAGAGCATCAGGATGGGCTTCCCAGGTAGACAACCCCCCGCACCCCTCACAGGGTGTATTGCAAAAAGGATGTGGGAACAAGGATAACACAGCAAAGCCCAAAGGTGCAACTTGTAGAACTCCCAGGCAGGGAATTAAAATATAAAGGTTAAAAAAAAATTTAAAAAAAATTGGGGAAATATTTCAAAAACATTAGACAAACAAAAGAATGATGTTCTTATATAAAACAAGGCTACTATGGTATCATTATGAGTGAGAACATAAACAGGATATAAAGAAAGAAAGATTATCTATAAATATGAGAAAAATCAGTTTCACTAATTTGGAGAGACGGAAATCCAAGTTAAAACAATGCAGATTTTGATGATCAGATTCACAAAGATGAAATAAGTCAACTAGTGTATTGACCGCCTTCTAAAATTGATGACCACACATGGGGGTGTGACACAGTGGGGGTGGGGTCTGGAGACCAGTGATGGACGGATGCCAGCTCACTAGGGAAGGTTTTCAAAGGCATAATCATGAATGTTAGCATCTGTTTAACTCTACGTGTGTTCCCATCAGTATGCTTATAATAGTGAATGAAGATCTTTTAATCTTACAAAAAACATTTCAAAAATCATATATGTATATGCAACCATCATGAAGAAATATTTAATGACATAAACAACATCCCATCAGGACAGATGCACAAGCCTTTCATATACATGAAATATATATGTTTTTATATATTTCTTTTTCTTCTCTTTTTTATTACTTAAAAAATACCAATCCAAATTCCCACTCACTCCCCTCTTCCCAGTCCCCTCCTTCTCCCTCCACAGACCCTCCCCTCACCCCTCCAACCCTAAGGGAGTGCCATGAACCCCACCCTGTGGAAAGTCCAAGGCCCTCCCTACTGTGTCTAGGTTGAGCAAGGTTTACATCCAAAGAGAATAGGACCCCTATTTATTTTATTTTTAAAACAGGGCCTCACTATGTAAACTGGAAGTTGACCTGGAACTCACTCTGTAGACCAGGCTGGCCTTGAAGTCACAGAGACCCACCTGCCTCTGCCTGCTGAAGTGCTGCTGAGTGCTGCTGAAGGCATGCACTACCATTCCCAGCTGAATTCCACATTTTGAGCAAAAAATTATTATAGACCACTATCTATCAATTATATAAAAGTATAATTAATGAAAAAACACCCAACGTATTTATACTAAAACAATGTCACCAGCTATCCTAACCATGCACTGACCTTTTGACCCAAAATAAACAATGAAACATTTCATCTGGAGATGAAAACATTACTTTGAAATAGAGAAATGGAAGGACTGCAAAGGGCCCATTGGCTTTGCGACATGGAGGTGACTTGGCTGCAGTGGGGTAAGCTCACGGCAACAGCTTGTGAGCAAAGCAGTCATGGATCAGACCTCAGACTCCTACAAGTATCTTTTTAAAAGCTTGACTGAGGCAAGAGAAAGAAGCTGGTAGCCGGGGAGAAGACATGGCCAAGGTAGAGTTTCTTGTCTGTTTCTAGGCCTGAGTCTGTCTGCAGAGGAAGGAGCAGGGAAGAGGGGGAGGTCACAGGCAGGGAAAGAGAAAAGAGACTCCAAAGGCCACCAGGAAAGAGACTGACTGACATCAAGGCTCCGGGTGAGTCGGGGTCTGGTCAGTGTGGGTGCAGGATTTATTTCAGAAGCTATCCGCACACAGCCTGTCTGGTGGGTGCTGCCCAGGAGCCCATGTCTGTGAGAGCACCGGTCAGGTGGGACCGTGGGGCTCTGAGGTCAACTTAAGTGTAAGTGAATTGAGAGAAGTTGTCAGAGGGAGAACATGGGGGAGTCTCATACCTTGATCACTAAATATCAGTTCAGTCAAGGCAAAGCCAAGGGGCAAGAGTGTGTGTGTGTGTGTGTGTGTGTGTGTGTGTGTGTGTTCAGAGGAACAATGAGGGTGAGAGAGCTGCATGGGTGTCGTCTGTCCTGTAGGAGTCTGGTTGCAGGGCCGTGACTGGGATGACACGGGTGGGCAAATGTGGTTGTCAGGGGATATCTTAGTCCTCAAACGGGCTGCAGACGGAAGGTAGGGGCTCGGTGCCTTTCTTATACCTGCAGAGCCTCCCCATTTCCCACATTGATTAGGAAGTCCCACAGCAGGAGTGAAGGGTCACCAATAAGCTCCCTTTCTCTGAATCCCTTCCCCACCCTCATCCCCCACCCCCGCTGGCTCCTTCCCCCCTCTGCTTGTCCCCCTTCCTAATCCACCCAAACTCACAGTGAACGACCTTCCTGCAAGATTGGATGACTTGACAACCTCCGTCACACTGACATGCAGACACGTGCAGTTTGTAGCAGAAGCAGCATTTGGTGAGGTGCAGTGGGAGAACCCTGAAACCAAATGAAATGGGGGTGATAGGTGGGAAGCTGGAGACTCAGGACCCTAAGAAGCCCACGGTAACCCTGTCTTCTCCTCTGCTTCCAGTTCACCCGCCCTGAGGCCTCCACTTCTGGGTTCCATGTTGGTCCTAACCACACTTTTGTTCTTTCTTCCTCTCCCATCTCCTTCCCTGGAGAATCAACTAAGTTTCTGAACCCCTGGTGATCACCACTCCAAGTCCCAGGACTACATATTGAAAAAATGATCTCACTGTGTAGCCCCGGCTCACCTGAAACTCAGAGATCTGCCTGCCTCTGCTTCCTGAATGCAGGGATTAAAGGCGTGCACCACTGGGCTTTCCTATCTTTGTATTTTTTTTAAATGCATTCAGTAGTGTTGGGAATTGAAACTGGGACCTCAAATGTACCAGACAAACATTTTATCAGCAAATCACATCTCTAGTCCCCACCCCACCCCACTTCTTAACAGTGTATCAAAAAGTCACCGTGTGTGACCACTGTCACGCTTAAGGTCTCTGCCAGCTAAAGATGACCAAGATCTGAACCCCTTGCCCCCCATCCTGAGTTTGCTCAGATTACAAGTGTGTACCACCAGGTTCACCACAGGCAGAGCTAACATTAGAGGTTTACCATGTGCACACAAACTAGTGTCTAGTACCTGTATTTTCTATTTAAAAGTATAAAAGCGACACATCCCTTGCCCAAAGTAACACAGATAGAAAGAGGCAAAAATGGTAAGGATTCTGCCTCCCCAGCACTGCCCCTGCTCTCCTGGTCCACTGCTTCACAGCCTCCTCCAGATCGTGAGCCACTGGCAGGACGCTAACATGCTACAAAGAAAGACTGTCTTCTAGAATATGAAAGTGTGTCACAGATCACCTGAGAGTTCAGTTCACCTGGACTTATCAGAAAGTGCTATCATTTCTGGAGTTTCTTCTTTCTGTGCCAGATGCCTCTGTAAGAGCACTAATACAGGAGGTTGGGCAAGAGGATGCCAAGTTCGAGACCAGCCTGGCCTACATTGTGAGATGCCGTCTCATTTTGAGACAAATTTGTGTGTATAAAACATGACTTCATTTATTCAACAAATGTTTATTGAATGCTTGTTTGTTTGTGATGGGATCTCATGATGCAGCCCAGGCTTTGAATTCATGATCTCTTTGCCTCAGCCTCCCGAGTGCTGGAATTACAGGCCTGGGCACTGCACTATCGTCCTGAGCAGCTGCTGGGTGCCACGTACCTTTGAGCTACTGTGGGAGACTGGCGAACAGATACAGTTCTGCCTAGGTGAGCTTTCTTGAATTCTCAGAAATGATCTCCCCCAAGTTTGTGTGGGTCATGGCCCTGAAGCCTAAACTGTGGAATTTTGCAGAGACACTATGGGGCAGTAGAGAGGAGGAATAGTGACCTCAGAGAATTCATATGCTCAAAATGAGGTCCTGCACCTAACAGAATGCTGCTAGGCTCCTGGGAAATATGTTTGGTGTTGGTTATCCGTGTCATCACCTCTTCTTCCTTCCAGGGGACCAGGGAGCTCTTGGTGAACGCTCAATGCTGAGGATGTGTAAGTCTATATGAGCTGATTTCTTTACTGTTACTCCATTTCATTCACTCATTTATCTTTATTTTGGAACAATATGTAAAGCCAACATTTCCCAGCAGAAAACTGCCAGCTCTGTAGGCCTAATTCAGAGTGGAGAGGCCTTCTGCTCCCACTCCAGCTGTGGAGGCCCAGTCCCAAGGCTGGGATAGTCTGGGTTGTTTGTCAGTGGACCGCCTGAGTGCAGGGGTCTTGCTTTACTCAAGGCCTCAGCTCTTCCCAACCCAGAGCTCTTTGATGGCAAGAAGTTGTGAGACCTCCACCCCACCCTGGCTTCCCTATCTCCTATCAGACAACCCTTTTCCCTTCTCTCTCCCTGATTTTCTCCTCATCCCTCCATCTCTTCACTCTGCATTCCCAGATCCTCACCTTCAGTGTCACCGGCTGGAATGGCCTTCAGGACCAGTCCGGTGGCCCTCAGAGAAACAGTGACCTCCCGGGGCCTGTGGCTGAGCAGGGCCTGGGGATAGGAATTGAAGAGCTAAAGAGGGGGTCCTGAGAACATGCCCTTCCTGTATCTTCAAGCCTCACTTCTCCCTGCCCTGAGAGTCTCCCTGGGGTGCTGATACCAAAATGGGCCTGTGGGAAGAAGCTTAGACATCCCTAGTCCCCAGTAAGCCAATCAGACTTCTAGATGGGTACCTCATAAGGAAGAAGTGTTTGAGCAAGAAACCAGCTTTCTTTCCTCTTTCTTTCTTTCTTTCTTTCTTTCTTTCTTTCTTTCTTTCTTTCTTTCTTTTTTGACAAGATCTCACTGTGTAGCTCTAGCTGGCCTCAAGCTCACAGAACTCCACTTGCTCTGTTTCTAGGCTTTTACAACATGCACCGCCATGCCCATCCAACCCTCTAATTTCTTAGAGCACATTGTCTCCTTGTCTGCGTGTAAGGTCAGTTTTGCCCTTACTCCATCCTTGCAGAATGCTCTGGAGTCTAAAAGAGTCCAAGGATATCTTCAAGAAAGGGCGTGTGTGGCTTCTTTTGGCTCTGTCTATAACCCCCATGTCCCAGAGGCTGGCTGGTTTTCATTAGCCATGCCACCTGGGTCCCTGTTGCCTGTGCCAATGACACTGACCTTCTGGTAGCACACAGACAGTTCAGCTCCTGTGCCTTCAGCTGTTCCTTTCCTTCGGGGTGAAGATCCCTCTGAGGGGAGATAAGAGGGTGTATAAGGTGAGATTCCCTCCGTCATGTCATTGAGGCATAGCTGCTGAATAGACCTGGCAGCTGTCTCTGGGTAGAGAGGTGGCATCTTGGGGAGACTGCCTTTCAGTCTGGGGGTGCTCTGAGATAGAGGTAAGTGTGGCCCTAACATTCAGCAGAGGCCCATGATATAGTAGGGTGACCATAAGGGTGACATCTGGTGAGAGGCAAGAGAGTGAGTGTAGAGGAAGCTGAGCCAGGGTGAGCTCTGGGAAAAGGGAACAGAAGCTCACCTTTGGGGGACTTGGAGTCTTGGATCTTCACCTTCAGCTCCGTGAGGAAAATGTCCTCTGTAGGGTCATGACTCAGGTTGGTGAAGATCTAGAGACAAGAAGAGGCAGGGAGGGAGGGAAAGAGGGAATGAGGAAATGAGGGAAGGAGGGAATAAGGGGGCTTAGAGAAATCCTGAGGTGTCCCACCCAGCCACCTGCCAATGCTAGTTTCTGAGCTACACAGAGGGATGGCCACATCAGTCCTGACCTTTACAGCTATGTAAGCTAACAGATACCCCCAGTCCTAAGCTGTTTTGAAAAGGTCTTGTCGCTTGCATCTGAGTCCCTTCCCGAAGTAAAAGAATGGAGAGGAAGAATCAGGAGGTTTCGATTCTGATCAAACCTGTTTACCACGCACCAGTAAAAGATACACAATCCCAGCTACAGAGGAGGAGCAAGGTCAAGTGAGCAACTGTGCAATATGGTGACTATAGTTCATAATGGCATGTGTTCATAATAAAAGCTGTAGGAAGGTTGTGAGCGTTTGTGCCATGAAATGTAAGGGCAAACTAGCCCAATTAATACAGTTTCATAATGTGTACATGTCATGAAAAGGCATGTCATAGCCACAAATATAAACATATATAACATATATATGTGTTATATATATACACACACACATATATATCTTGTATTTGTCACTTTGTTCTTTTTTAAAGATTTATTTTAATCTGGGCATGGTGGGACACACATTTGATCCCAGCACTCAGACAGAGGCAGAGGCAAGTGGATCTCTCTGTGAGTTCAAGGTCAGCCTGGTCTATAGGGGAGGTTCCAGGACTGCCATCACTACATTAAAAGACTCTGTCTCAAAAAAAGAAAAGAAAAAACAAATAGAATAAAATAAAACCAAGAAAATAAGAGATTTGTTTTATGTGTATGAGTGTTTTGTTCGAATGCATGTCAGTACCAAGTGCATCCAGGAACTGGAGTTACAGACAGTCATGAACCACCACCAGGTGGGTGCTGGGATGGACCCCAGGTCCTCTAAAGGAGCAAGTGCTGCTAACTAGTAAGCCACCTCTCCAGCCCCTCATGCTCACATGGAATGTGAAGTAATTGATATGACGCCTTGCGGCCGTGTATTACATGTCTTGATGTTTCGTGCCTCAACCTTCCAAGAGCTGGGATCACAGACTACGTCCATCATGACGATGAATCTCACAATAATCCAAATGCTTTATCTCTTATGTAAATTACTACCCATCTTTTCCCCTGTGACATTGACTGGTACACATGTTAAGTTATGAGCCTGAAACATATTTGAACATTCTGGGTGAAAACAGAACCTTTGGTTATGGCACAAAGCAGAACAAGGAAGCTGCAGTAGGATTCTGCAAGTCTAAAAGAGTAGCTGAGTCCAATTGGGTAGACAGCAGTGGGATTTTCTCCATCCCTGGCCGAGGACTCAGGAGCCCTATCCCACAGCTTCACTGTCTGCTGGACCCCAGCACTCAGTCCATCGTATGCTTCTGCTTTAAGGCCTTGGGCAGAACAAATCCAGTTTGTAGGTGTGTGCCAGCCACTTTCTGTGTCCTGCAGTAAGGGCCACTAAGAAAGCTACTGTGGAAAACTAATTAACCTTAGGACAGAAAAGGAAGAAACCACAGCCTCCACAAATGGCTCCTACCTGTGGGTCATTTGGGAAACTGAGGGAAGGATTTCCAAGCTAAATTCTCTTCCATTGTTTAATGCTGTCAAAGGTGTGGAGCTTGAAAACACAGTAGGAAACTGAGACCTGGAGAAAGCCTGATCTTGAAGTTCAATGTTGTGCACATTGAATGGGAACATGGGCCGACATTTCATGGGTTCAGGCTGTGGTTGTTCTGGTTTTAGGTGACCAAGTGCAGATGATAGAGACAGAAGTGCATGTCTGCGGAGGAAGGGCCAGGAGAAGGGGCATCAGTCTGGTCAAGGGCCTAGATGAAGAGGTCCGTACTGAACTGGAGGAGGTCCATGTGCACCAGGAGAGGCCCTGGGGGAACAGGAGTGGGTGTGGTGTGTTCTGAGCATAGACAGGACATTCAGAGGACCTAAAAAAAGTCACTTACTGAAGGGAAGGGCTTGAGGAAAATGATGAATTGGAAGTATCCTCTAACTGTCTTAGGGGAAGAGGAAACTGGCCAGATGAAAGGGAGCCAGATGGTCCTGGATTATTTTCTCCAGCTGGGCCTCGAAAGGGTGTGTGGTACTACTGGGCTTGTGTTTTGCTAGGAAGAGGAAAGGGAAACAAGGGAAGCAAACAGAGTTGCTCAGATGCAGAGCGGATGAGCAGGAAAGGAAAAAAAGTAATAGGTAGAGAGGGGAGGCTGGAGCTGAGAAAATATAAGGATCTGAAGGTCTCCAAGCGATGGAAGAGAGGACGGTGGGAGGGCAAATGAGAGTGGCTCGGGAATGTGTAACCAGAGGACGGAAGACAGTTTAGAGCAGCCTATCCTCGGCTCTCAACCTTCTGCTTGAATTTGAGGGCTTCGAAGTTAATAATGAACTGGTTTTTGCAGACCAAAGATAAAGTTGTTAAGAGCAACCAGGAACTGATTCGCAGCCGAGTGACCAGTATCTCCCCATAGCCAGAGGATTTATGTGGTCGTTAACAGGGTCCTGCGGGCTGGTATGGTACCCTGGGAACCCCAGAGTAAAAACTTACCTTAACCTTGTAGAGCTGAAAATAGATGGGTTGGGTGCCCATGCGGACATAGTAAGTGATGACATCCAGGATAAAGGGGTCCACAGTCCGGGATGCGTCTAAGCAGGGAGGCTGTAAGGAGCAAGGCAGTGTCTTCAGCAGCCACTCACCTCCAGGCTGTTAGGGACGCACCATTGTCTCAATGAGAAACTCCAAAGCCCTCACACTCCCTGTGATGACCAAATCTGGCCAGTTCTTCAACATGCTCCAAGCCATCCTGGCCATCTGGTTTTCACTTCTAACCAAAATACAAATTACCTTTTTGTTTTGTTTTGTTTGTTTTTTTGTTTTTGTTTTTGAAGACAGGGCTTCTCTGTGTAGCTTTGGCTGTACTGGAACTTGCTCTGTAGACTACACAGAGATCCACCTGCCTCTGCCTCCCACGTGCTGGGATTAAAGGCATGCGTCACCAGCATCTGGCTACAAACTACTTCTAATGAGACTGCCTTTCCCGCGAGCTGGTTAATTTCATTTGCTCCCGACTTACTGAGCCAGGAAGCAGTGTGCCAGCTGCCCGAGGATGTAACTGATGAGGAAACCCCCGGAGGAGAAATTTAGGTTTGAATTGGTTACTCACTATCCAGAAGCCTGGGCAAAAGTTACTCAGATTTTTTGAGGCCGGAGTAATCTTCAAGGGAGACATAAGAGGTTGAAGTGCATGGTGGGTGATGTCCCTTTGCTCTGGCCACCTCTTATCTATTAATAAACTCAACTAGTAAACCACGTGTGATCGCATGTGCCTGTAATCCCTGCCCCTTGGGAGGCTGAGGAAAAGAATGCTGAGTTAAACTACACAGTGAGGCTCTGTCTCAAAAGGAGCAAACCGGCGATAGTAATACGGTGCTGGGGGTGGGCTCAGCCCTTATCTTCTGTGACTGTCTTAGCCCTGTGACAGCAACGTCAATGACCGTCAGACACAGAACGGAATACAGGCTGAGTACCCCTTATCAGAAATGCTTGGGGCCAGAGGTGTTTCTAACTCCATGATTTTTTTTCCTCTTTAAATTCTGGAATATTTGTGTGTAGATGAGATAGCTTGGCGATGGGGCTCAAGTGTAACCACGAAATTCATTTTGTCTCATATGTACCTCATCCTCTAAACCCGAAGATAATTTCACACATTTTTAGTGTGCTTAGGTTTCACATGAGGATGGGTATGGAATTTTCCACTTGTAGAATCATGATAATGCTCAAAAATTCGTGTGTGTTAGAGCATTTCAAGTTTTGGATTTCCGGGTTAGGAATGCTCAAGCCGTGACACGAGACTTGGCAAGAGGCTCAGATTTGTCTTAAGCATTCCATATCTAACCCCGAGTCCCTTCTGACTCTCACATCTGCTTCACTGAAATAGTCCCTCAAAAAAAATCACGCTTGGTCAGGTGTGGTGGTGCACACCTCTGATCCCATTGCTCAGGAGGCAGAGGCAGAGGTAGGTGGATCTCTGTGAGTTCAAGGTTAGCCTAGTCTATATAGTAAGTTTCAGTCCAATCAGGACTACACAATGAAACCCTATCTCAACACTCCCCATCCCCCAATTATGCTGATAATATAGCATCCTGATAGTACATCATTGCTTCACAGTGCCTTCAGGTCCTTCACATGGGAACTGCTTTTGGAAAGGCCATACGACTGATTAATTATAAGAGGGGTAGAAGGAAAAAGCAAATCTTTTGTGTGTCCTGGTTGGAAGAAAAACTACCAGCAGAAGAGAAGAGCCAAGGCCTCCAGAGAACTGTGTTCCATAACCTTCTCTGGCTTTCAAGGGGGAAAGCATTTTAATACCCTGCTAAACAGTCTTTTGTGTATGTGCAAAAACATCTCCAGGTGCTATTCAGAAAACAGATACACAAATCCAGACATCTTTGTATGCATAAAACATGTAAGACGAAGGTCCCAATCAGGCAGACAAGAAACACAATAGAGACCTTAATTCAGTGACCTGTCGAAAGGCAGACGTGTACTTTTTATGAAATGTTTTCTGGTGTAGGAGGTCCTTCTGACTATGTGTTGCTTTCATTGGTTGAATAAAGAAACTGCCTTGGCCTTTTGATAGGGCAGAACTTAGATAGGCGGGGAAGACAGAACAGAATGCTGGGAAGAAGGGCAGAGTGGCAGATGCTATGAAGCTCCTGCCTGAGACTGACCCTGGTTAGAATCTTTCCTGGTAGGCCACAACCTCGTGGTGTTACACAGATTGGTAGGAATGGGTTAGATCAGGATATGAGAGTTGGCCAAGAAGATATAATGGGCCAGGCAGTAATTTAATTAATACAATTTCTGTGTGGTTATTTTGGGTGTAAGCTAGCCAGGCAGGACAGAACAAAGGGGCCCCGTGCTCCTCACAACAGTTTTCAAATGTTACCTTTCAAGAAATAGAATGAGCTGGGCAGTGGTGGCGTAACACATTTAATCCCAGCATCCAAGAGGCAGAGACAGGTGGATCTCTGTGAGTTGGAGACCAGCCCAGTCTACGAAGTGAGTTCCAAGACAGCCAGAACTGTTACACAGAGAAACCCCATCTTGGAAAACAAAAATAAAATAACAACAACAAAAGAGAAACAAAACAAATAAAAAACAAATAGAATAAGTAGTTTGATAAAATATGTAAACCAGTAGTTTGTTGTTATATTGGCAATACATTCTCTCTCACTGTGACGAGAGAAAGACACTCACCGTGACAAGAAATGCACTACATGATGTGAGGAATGAGCTGAGCGAGAAATGGGGAGAAGGATATAAGAAAGAAAGACTGTCCAGTCATCGAAGGCATAAAAGAAAGACTTAAGAAATTACATTGTACCCTCAGAGAGAGATACTTAGTATGTGAAAGGGGCTGATTCTTTCTCTTTAATCAAAATGCCAATAGATTTTTTAAAACATTGGATCTGGTGAGATGGCACTTGCTGTTTCTTTTGGAGGACCAGAGTTAGGTTCCCGGCGTCTGTGTGAAGCTCACAACTGTCTGTAGCTCTAACTTCAGGAGCTCTGTGCCCTCTTCTGGCCTCCACAGGCACCTGCACACATGTGTGCATGCATGTGTACACAAAATAAAATAAAAAATAAGCCGGGCGTTGGTAGTGCATGCCTTTAATCATGCCTTTAATCCCAGCACTTGGCAGAGGCAGGCGGATCTCTGTGAGTTTGAGACCAGCCTGATCTACAAAAGCTAGTTCCAGTACAGGTTCCAAGACTACAGAGAAACCCTGTCTCAAAAAAGCCAAAAAAAAATGCAAATTCTAAAAGTTCTGTAACAGAGAAATAATGCTGTAGGCTTACCCTTCCAGATATCAAAATAGAATCATATTAATTTGTACATGCATAAATCCATGAAAACATGGATTCCATGTTCCCAGAAATAGCATCACACAGATGTAAGGTTCAGTCAGGTATACAAGCAGAATATCAAATGGACGAGGCAGGATGGTTTATATAACTAACAGCTTTAGGAGAACCTGTTAAGCATTTGGGAAAAGCAAGATTACACACACACTTCAGATGAAAGACTGAAATTATTTGTGTGGGCGCTCATTATTCAATTATAAAAATCCAGACCATAACAGTGTTTGAGTACTGTGATCCCAGGCCATAAGAGGCCAGAGCCCCAGGGCTGGTGAGATGGCCCAGGGGCAAAGTGTATTGTACACACCCGGAGTCCCAAATTCAATCCCCAGAAGCCATGTAAAGAACAAAATTGTCCTCTGACCTTCACAAGAGTGCTGCGGTATGCATGCCCCTCAAACACACACACACACACACACACACACACACACAGAGACACACAGACACACAGACACACACACACACACACACACACACACACGACGAGGAGGAGGAGGAGGAGGAGGAGATACTTTCAAAGGCAGAGGTCACAAGGGATAAAAGTTCTACAATTAACAACAGAAAAATGGTAAACTCTAACTAAAAAACCCAATGGAAAACTGACAAAGTGTAAAAACCAATACCCTACACAGCATTTATGGCAGTGATCTGGTCTACGTGTGAACAGCGAGAGACTCCCTCAAGGCAGTCATGTGTCCCCTCTCTAGCCTGCCCCTGTCAGTCATGGTTAGGGAGGGCAGATGCAGTCTGCAGTCAGATCCCCCCGGTTCCCAGGGCAGGGGCTGGTGCATCGTAGTTTACTTTCCTGCTTTGGGCAAGTTATCTAATCCGTTTCTCCTTCAGCTACCTGGCCTGTAAAATGGAGACATGGTATGGTGACAATGGCACTTGGAGACATCCATCCTGATCCTCTGTGAGAACTAAACGAACAAACCCCACGGGTTGATTCTGAGGTCAAGGGTTGTCTGAGGCATGTAACTGGGGTCTCCTCCTGACTCCACCTCCCTCCTCATCTGAGCTTTTAAAAAATTTCCCATCTTCATTCATGCCCCTCCCACTCCTCCTGCCCCTCCCTCCCCTCTCTCCCTCCCCTCCCCCCCTCCCTCCCTCCCCTCCCCCCTTTACTTCCTTGCTGCTCCTACCATCTCAGCCAGCTTGAGGATGGCGGGACACAGGGTGTTGACAGTACTTTCGTACCACGGGTCTGCGCGACCCAGGAAGGAAGCCAGGTCTCCCAGCTCAGGCTTTCTGGATGCCTCTGGATTCTGGGGATTTGGGGAATAAGGGGACAGACATACCTGTCAGACCCCCGCCCAGTCTGGGTGCCCCAGATACCAAAGTCCAGTGCTCTGTGACCACGGCTAAGTCATTTAGCCTCTTGGGCTCAGTTCCTATACTATGTGAAGACACATTAACGCTCTGTATCATAAACTCAAGTGAAGCGGAAGAGCTTTGGCTGAGGGTCGCTTGTCTGTGACGCTGAGGAAACACTGGTGACCTTTAAAGGCCAGAGATGAGTATTGTTTGGCTCTTGCTCAGGGTGAGGATGAGCGTGGATGCATCTCCCCCACCCCCAACACCAATGAACTCTGCTGATCTGCTGTTCTCTCCTGTGGAGGGAGGGAGGGGAAATCTCTCATCAGACAAAAGCAAAGAATTTCAGTACATCTAACAGCATGCACTGTGAAGATTATCTAGAGAGACAATATTCCCTTTTCTAAAAATTACCTCAAGCAAAGACATTAAAACAACAAATGGACTGTGTTTGCTTGGGGCCAGAATGGGTGTGGCCTTGAGTTTTAGCTGCATCTGCGCCTATGTTGACGTCATCTCTTAATTCTATGCCTAAAACAGTTCAGCTTGGAAAACCAGCTTACAGTCTGTCTCACTTACTAGAGGAAATTCTCTAGGGTTAAGTAAAACCACTTGGAATGTTTTTCTTACTTTTTAAGCTTTGTATAATTGTTTGCCTCGTGTTTAAAACTAACACCCTTTGAGCAAGGTAGCAACATCGTGGGCACAGACATGGCAAAGGCAGGGCAATGCTTTCGAGAGCTCTGAACCCAAGCTTTGGGTGTGTGACATCCTTGTCGTTAGCCTCCCTCTCTCTCCGTGTCTCTCTCTCTCCTGAAGCATGTACTCTCTCATCTCTACTTAATAAACTCACTAACCCTGCTTCACTCTGGCTCATCCTGTGGCGTAGTCAAGGTCTGGCTTCACGGAGCGGAGGTCCCCGGGGTCCCTCAATTTGCTGCTCAGCACTGATAATTCCATTACAAAGACAAGAGGGAGTCCAGAAGAGGGGGGCTGCTGTGGCAAAACCTGTGTCTTGACTTCTGACCTGGAAGACTCCTTCCAAGTCTCTCTCAGCTCCACCTGCTGAGGCAATGTTCTCGACCCTGAGCCAGGACCCAGGATGCCAGTGGTCCCCAACCTTTCCTCTCTTCTCTGATGAGACCTTTGCTCCTGACCCTTCCATACGTTTCCGTGGTCCCCTTGGCCCTGACCCTCCCTGTCCAATCACCTGAGGTGCCAGCACTGGGATGTAGTAGAGCTGCAGGCTGAGTCTAGGAGTGAGGCAGAACTTCTTGGCTTCCCGTTTCCTGGCAACAGGCAACAAGGTAGAGTGGGTAAGAGCTTAGGGTTGGGTGTTGGCATCAAATAGTCTCGGCTTTGCTGTTTATCATGTATTGACTTTGGACATTTTATAAAAGCTTTCTGAGCCTCCATTTACCCATTTATGAAATGGGAACAGTTGTCATTTCCTGTCAAGCTGATGGCTAGGCACTGGGGATACTCTGCAGGGTTCTCCCTTACCCACCCCAGCCTTTCCTCCCATCCCTCTAATACCTATTTGGACCTTTCACCATCTTATTCCAGACCCATCTACACTCCCAACAACTCCAGTTCCCAGTCCCCCCTCACGTCCTACCTGAGTCTGTAGTAAGCCTGGGCCAAGCGACCCAACATCCTATCGTCTCCCAGCACGAGCACACGGGCTGTATGCACCCTGGAGACTCCAGGCAGTAGCTCCCCGTCCCCGCTGGGCCTGCCGGTCCTCCGATGCAACCCTGGGGGTCCATCCCAGCTGCCAGGCATGGAGAAGTCCGGGGGCCACACACGTTTCTTGATGCCCCCCTTGCGCTGCAGTGCAGCCTGCTCCATCTCTGAGCTGCTGGAATCTGGGAGCTCGTCACTCCCCAAAGGAAGGTCCCGCTCAATACCACTGTCAGTGGACACCCTGGCCAAGTCCCTGTCTGGTCTAAGTCCTTGTAGATCCAAGGCCTCCAAGTCAGCACTGAGGCGCAGCTGGGAGCGGGGACGAAGGAAGAGCACCAGTTCCTTCCCTGGGACAGGAGGACAGGGGAGTGTCAGGATGGCAAGGACAACTGGGGTTGACAGGACAGCTCCCCAGAAATCTGGGACCCCTGTTTCTCAAACACTGCCCACTTGAACAGAAGCCACACGGGACACTCCACAAAGGGCGATGGTCCTGTGGTCAACAATGGTCCAGAGTCCTATGCATTCCGGCTCCCCTCCCATTGAGGCCAATCGATAAATACAGTTCTTTTTTCTCTTTCTTTTCCTTTCCTCTTTTTCTCTTTCTTTCTTTCTTTCTTTCTTTCTTTCTTTCTTTCTTTCTTTCTTTCTTTCTTTCTTTTTCTCGAGACAGAGCTTCTCTATGCAGCCCTAGCAGTCCTGGAACTCACCATGCAGACCAAGATGGCCTTGAGCTCACTGAGATCTGACTGCCATTGCTTCCTGAGTGCAGGGATTAAAGGTGTGCACCCCCATACCTAGCCAATCAGTAAATGTATTACAAAGCACTGAGAACCCCAGCACTAAAGAGATAAGCTAAGCCCAGCACCTCTCACCTTTAACTGACCCTGGAGCCCTCCCAACCCCCCCCCACACTTCCTGAAGCTCACTTCGGGATACAGATACCAGACCACCAGCTGCAGAAGACTTACAGGTTTTCCGAACCCGCTTCTAGGTCCAGAGAGAGAATGTATTGAACACGACCCAGCACCCAAAAGGGAGGGTCAACACCAAGTACTCAGCCTATTAACTTCCTACCACAGTTGGAGTCCTTGTCCTCACTCTCTAGAAAAGCCTAGAAGATTGGAATAGGTCAAAAGAATAGAAGGAAATGTTTGTTCTGGAAGGCCCCTCCAGGTGCCATAATGAGTTCTGCTTGCCTCCCTTATGGGGACATCGATGACATCAACATGGGCATGAGACCAACATTTGATGCACTGGGTTATTCCAACCTGGAGAAGAAATGCTCTTTGTCCAGACATGTGGAACAACTCAGAGAACAAAACTTGAACACAGACAGGAGCCCAGACATGTGAACACACACAGACAGATAGGAGCCCAGACATGTGGACACACACAGACAGACAGGATCTCAGACATGTGAACACACACAGACAGACAGGAGCCCAGACTTGTGAACACATACAGACAGACAGGAGCCCAGACATGTAAACACACCAGACATACACTCAGCCATTTCTACAGGAGCTCAGAGGCTCGGGCACGTACAGAGCTGCTCCTGGTCTGTCCACAGGTGGAAGGTGATGTAGGGGCTGGGCAGGGGGATGCTTGGCAGTCGGTCTTGAAGAAGGTCACCTGAAGAAAGGAATAGGCTGTGGGACTGTGAGGAGGAGGGCTGTAGGCAAAATAAAAGCCCAGAGTGACTGAGGGGAGGGAGTCAACACAGAGCTATCCTGCCCACTCTGTCCAGTCTGGGCAGCCAAATACAAGCTTTAGTGTGCTCGGCACACTGACTTCTGTATGGTTTCTAGCCCATTTCCCTTGCACCTTGTAACTGTTGTGGTTAAAGAAGCTCCATTTTATGCTAGGAATCCATCTTGGTAGCCACTAGCCATTTGTCTCTGACTCTACTCCCTGGAAGATAAGTTCCCAGAAACCCTGACTCAGTGACCCCCCCCATACAGAAATGTACTTGTTATCATAAAACTAACTGCTTTTTTCTTCTGTAATTTGCTTACTCAGATACCCAAAGATCATTTGAGCTGCCTTAATCACCTAACTTGCCAGAGCAGAATAGTTTTTACTTGCTTGCATGGATGTGGAAAGATCTTCATGGGTTTTTCCCCTTTAAAAGTCTTTCCCCTATCCCTCCTTCAGGGCAGTGTCAAATTCGGCTCAGAGATTGTTCATCCTGCTAGCAGGTAATCAAGAAATCTTTTAATTATAATTGGATTGAGTCTTTGGTCATTTCCCAAGGGTCACGAAACCCTTAAGAGTGAGCACTGTGGGGCTGGAGAGATGGCTCAAAGGTTAAGAGAACTGACTGCTGTTCCAGAGGTCCTGAGTTCAATTCCCAGCAACTACATGATGACTCACACCCATCTGTAATGAGATCTGGTGCCCAGAACACTATATACATAATGAATATTTTTTTTTTAAAAAAAAAGAGTAAGCACTGTGGATGCACTCAGTGACCATATGTTCTGACATGTTCCATGGATGCTTTGGGTGACTGAGCAGCAGAACACACACTGGAATGGTCCTCCCACAATCAGGACACACACATTCTGGGTTGTTGAAGCCCATTCATGGACCTTGCTCCCCTGGGGGTGTGGCACTGTGTTATCAACATTCAAATAGAAAGGAGGTGTGCAGAGTACAACCCGGAGGGATACATAGTGCCAACACCTAGTGCATCCCATTCTGTGGAGGTGTTCTGGGGATTGAATCTGTTGATTACTATGCCACAGCAAGATTCGAATCCTGGTTCTGCCACTCACTAGCTGGGTGACAGGCTGCAGACATTTAAATCTCTTTCAAATCAGTTTCTCTCTAGCTTTGGGGCCTGTCCTGGAACTCACTCTGTAGATCAGGCTGGCCTTGGACTCACAGAGATCCGCCTGCCTCTGTCTCCTGAGTGCTGGGATTAAAGGTGTGCGCCACCACCACCTGGCTCATTTTTACTTCTTTACTGTACAGATCATTTGGTTTGGCATGTCATAGATTTAAATACATGTTAAATGTTTAGAACAGCTAATGGGATAAAGCGGGGCACTTTACAGGTGTGAGCAATCATGATCACCATTAACCACTTGTTTAGCCCCAGGCCTCCCAAGTCCAGTTCCCAGAACCTGGAATCTACCTGCACCTTCTGAAATCTCATTGTTTAGCCTAGCTCTTTGGCGCCCCCTGCGGTCGGCGGTCCCTTGACAAGTCCCCACCGGCCCCCGCTTACCGACGCAGCGCCTTCTTGTGGCCGCAGGCCCTAGCAGCGAGCAGTAAATCTCCTCGAGTCTCTCCAGATGTCCCAGCCGGCTGGGGCTGTCCTCGCTAGCCACCTGCTCTATGGCAGCCACTACAGCGTGGAAATAGTATTCCAGGACGCGACGGGAGCTGGCCTATAAGGACGGACATCAGAGCTTGAGTCCTATCCTTCAGCCCACCTACTCCACTCCTATGCCAAACTGGGCAGGACCACCAAGGGTCCCGCATGGCACAATCCTTCGGCTCCTGGGGGCCGGGCAAGAGCTGCCTGGTGAAGGATTTGGGATTCCATGTCCAGAGCCTGGGTTTCTGTCGGGCAATGGTTGTGGCCCCCTGTTGCCTGTGGATAGGCAGTGGCTTTCATACCCTATAATGGGGGATAGTTATGAAGAATCCACCAAAATAAAGGATTCAAGATGTGAGGTTCAGACCAGAAAATTTCGGATGCAAAACTAGAACAGAGGAGCAATACTCCAATGCAGTTTGAATGGGCAGAGCCAGGTCTGAATAATAGGCTGAGGGGGAAATCGCTGACATCCTCCCCACTTCCTGCATCAGGGCGAGCAGGGGACAACTGAACCCTCCCTCTGGGTGCCTGGTTCCTCCAGGTGCAAGTCTCTTCATCTTCAGCCTGCATCCAATCCAGTCTTGCCCAGATTTCCCTGCTACCCACAGAGGGTAGCAGCGTTTTCCTAACGGCAGGTCACTCCTAATGGCACCAGTCCTCCCGTTCCCCATCCACAAGAAGTTCAACTCCTGGTGCTGACTCTCAGCCAGAAGGATTTCTTGGACTGAGGCTGAATCAGCAGGGGTGGGGGTGGGGGAGTGGGATGGGAGTGGCAGGCAGTGGAGAGCAGGGAGGCAGGGGTGAGGTGGAGTGGCGTTGGTGGAATAAGCGCTGGGAACAGCCGGCATGCAGGACAACAGGAGTAGAACACTGGCTAAATGTAACAGTAAATGCATACTGTGTAACCATTACAAATACATGTTTCCCAAGGAATATGTTTGCACAGGCATGTTTCTAATGTCATGGGAAAATAAATATTGTATAAAGCAGTTGCAGAGTTTGGTAGCTCCATGTGTCAATAAGGAGTCAGGGTGGGGGCCAGACAAGGCCAGACATTTTAGCTCAGTTTCTTTGTTTCTGTGTGAGCATGAGTAGAGGACCCATTTCTCTGTGCCTTAGTTTCCCATCTATGAAGGTAGATGGGAACTGCATTTCACAGTGCTGGGGAGAACTTCACAATGTGATCAAGTTTAGCACAGTGTCTGGACCAACAGTCGATAAACTGGTTATTAAATCATCAATGTTATCATTATTAAGGATATATACCAATGTTCCTAAATGTTCATTTCTGGGTTTTTTTGTTTGTTTGTTTGTTTGATTGATTGATTTTTTTTGTTTTGTTTTTTGTTTTTTGCTTCAAGACAGGGTTTCTCTGTAGCTTTGGAGCCTGTCCTGGAACTCACTCTGTAGACCACGCTGGCCTCGAACTCACAGAGATCTTCCTGTCTCTGCCTCCTGAGTGCTGGGATTAAAGGTGTGTACCACCACCACCCAGCTCTGTTATTTCTAAGTAAAGAAGTTTCTTTCAGCCGGGCAATGGTAGCGCACGCCTTTAATCCCAGCACTTGGGAGGCAGAGGCAGGCGGATCTCTGTGAGAGATCCAGCCTGGTCTACAAGAGCTAGTTCCAGGACTGGCTTCAAAGCTACAGAGAAACCCTGTCTTAAAAAAACAAAACAAAACAAAAAAAAAAAGAAAAAAGAAGTTTCTTTCAAGTGATTTTTATTTTTGTCTTTAAGGGGCTTATCTGTATTTTTGTATGTCCTTTAATAAACATGTATGAATTGTTGATTTGTCGGGAACTGGTGGCGTGGAAGAGTACAGGAGTGACTGGTAAGTGCCCAGGGTGGGGTGTTAATTACCTGCAGCTTCCTGTTCAGAGCACCTGTGTGGCAGGCGTCCCCCAGAGCTGCCTGCAGGGCGTGGGAGACCACGTGACGCATGCAGGCCTCAGGTGTCTGCTGCTCCTGGGCCGCCTCAATCTCCAGCAGCAGGGCGCTGCACACGGAGGCAGAAACCAGCTCAGGGTCCACAAACAGGAACACTCTGAGGGCGAGAGTGGAAGGGAGGTGCTGGATGGACACCCCCAAAAGCTTGGACGGAGATCCCAATTATACAACACCTTTGATAACAAAAGCAGCTTCTAGTGGTTAATTCCCCTAAAAAGAGAAGCTTCGGATTAGGAAGCCCATCACTGGGACGACAACCAGGAGAAGCGCGGCGCAGCGTCTGGAGTCTCACAGCCCTTTGAGAGGGGCAGCTGTGGTTCCCCCAACCACAAGGTTCCATGTGGGGGATCAGATTAAATTCTTCATCCAGGGAAGTTCCAGTCTGAGTGCTGCTTTCTGGTCTTCAGCATCCCGGTCCAGTGCTCAGCAACCTCTGGGGAGACCTTAAACCTCTCCTTCTGGTAGTGGAGCACCGGCCCACATAAGCCTCATCTTTGTTCATCACCCCGATCAGGCCAGAAAACTGACTTACCCACACTTCCCTTCCTCAGGAAACTATGCCATGCTCTCCCCTCCAGCACCCTTCCTGAGTCTAGCTCCCAAGTCTCAAACCTACATGGTGCTGCTCAGCTAAATCCACAGACTTGCCTGCAGTAGAGAGAGGCACTTACTCCCGCTGCAACCTCCTTTCCCATTAATCTTCCAAAGGAGAGCCAGGGACACTCTTCATCTTATCTAATGGCTGAGAATTCATTGAGAAAACCCCCAGGGTTCAGTCCCTGCAGCTACCTCTGACTTGATTAGATGTGGCTTCTTTGTGGCACAGAAACAGGATGTGGGGAGGCATGAGGACCGACAGCAGCACTGTTCTGGGCCATGTGGTTCTTCTGCCCAGGAGCAGGGTCACTCTGTACCCAGCCAACACAGAAAGGCCCAGAAAATGATATAGCCGCCACCCTTGGCCTGGAAGTGTGTGCCACTGTTGGGCCAGGGTGGAAGCTCTGGTAAGATTATCTCTTCGTCTGGCCTCCTCTTTCATTCTCCTGTCAGTGAACAGTTGCGAGGTACCCAGCACTTTGAGAGAACCACAGGTAGCAGCCACTTCCAGCCTCTTACCTCTCCTGGTAGGGGTACAGTTCACTTATCAGATTCTGCTCGGCAATGACAGTCCTTTGGAACAGTGTACCTGCAAACCAGACCAATCAGCAGTTCTCCTGGAAGGAGCCGAGAGTTTTGAGCTCTTTGGCATCCTGGAGAAAACAGCCTGCTCTTGGGTGGTGCTCCATTGCAGCAGGGGAGGCCAGGATGCCCAGCAGCCCTCACCAGCCCTCACCTGGGATGGCAGCCTCTGTCTTTAGCCTTATGGCGCAGTCCAAGGCGACTGTAGAGTAGGGGGCGGGCAGGGTCAGCAGCCTGGTGCAGAAGGTGTAAGCTCTATGGTAGAGATCTTCCGTGATGCCTGTGGCCTGCTGAGAGGGAGGGGTTGACGTTCTGGGTCTTGAAGGGTCGGGGGGGGGGAGGGCATGAGTTGGAGCGGGTGCAGAAGAAAGGTTGGGACTGACAGCCAGACTGGCTTCGTGCTCTCCACGTTCTCTGGTTGCAATCTCTCCTCAGCATTTGTGAGACCTTCCTACAATACCTTAGCCAGACAGAAATCCATCCCCGCATTCCCAGCTGGACAGGTCTCTCCCAGCCTTAATGCTGGAGCTATGTGG
Source organism: Ondatra zibethicus (assembly GCA_004026605.1). Classification (NCBI taxonomy): domain Eukaryota; kingdom Metazoa; phylum Chordata; class Mammalia; order Rodentia; family Cricetidae; genus Ondatra; species Ondatra zibethicus. Next base: position 137,240 of record PVIU01003466.1, read on the forward strand.
CGCATTTCTGAGCATCTCCAGGTTTGGAAGCTCGGTGCTACTTCCTAAGTCGCTGCACTCCTGTGAATCTCACAGGCATAAGGTACTCCACAATGCCCAGAGACTTCTTTCCTCCCCTCCCCCTTCTTCCTCAATGGGCTTGATTCCTTTGCCAGAGCCCAGCTCCATCCTCATCCCAGATGCTGCAGTGACACTCCCATATCCCACCATCAACTCCTTTAACCACGAGTGTAAAACATTGTTTCCTTATGTCTTGTCTCCATGCAGAGACCACCAATTATAAGAAATCAATAGTTCTGGGCCATTTTTAGGATGATGTGCATTTAGAGTCCATCAAAGAGTCACAGACAAGAGGCAGGCACTAGGCCCCTTCCTCTCCTAGCTCGTCTCAGAACTCCAAGTTGGAAAAGGAGGCAGTTTCAAGGCCCAGGATATCCGTTAGATAAGGCTTTGCATCCTGGACCAATAGGATTGGGAGTTGGGAAGGGGACTATGCTAGAGGAGCGTGAAGATGATAACTCTATGGGGAGAGAGGGCAGGGGTTTCTCAAAATCAGGGACTTATAAACCTCTGCCATGTGCCAAAAGGCCACACCAGCCATTTTTGCCTTTTCTCTGTCTTGGAGCCCTGTTTTGTAGAACTGAGTATTAAAAATGGTTTTGTGCAAGGCAGTGGTGGCACATGCCGTAATACCAGCACTTGGGAGGCAGAGGCAGGCAGATCTCTTTTGTAGGCCAGCCTGGTCTACAAAGTAAGGATAGCCAAGACTGTTTACACAGAGAAACCCTGTTTCAAAACAAACAAATGAACAAACAAAAACCAGTTTTGTTTTCTCTCGTCTCTTGAATTTGTTGCTACAGAGTGAGGGTCTTGTTACTCACAATGATGACATACAAATGAACAGCCCAAGGACCACCCACTATCAAAGATTCTCTATTTGTTCTCCACACTGTCTCAACTACCTCATTGCCTGTCCAATTTTACCTCTGTGTAGGAAGGAAAGCACAGAGTGTTTGGGAAGGTAAGACCAGGCTTGCCCTAGCAGAGATTAAGTGTCAACTAGGAAGACAGGACAGGGCCATGTGACTTGAAGTTCCTGTCCTGTGGGTACTGGGAATTGAATCTGGATCCTCTGGAAGAGCAGCAAGTGCTCTTAACCACTTAGTCATCTCTTCAATCTCCATCACTCATATTTGATACCACAATAAATTGTCTCTTAATCCCTTTGAGGATTGTGATATTTCCCCCCAGCCTCACATGAATCACCTTGACTCCAGCCCATCTCACCTTAGTGAGCACGTACATTAGAGTAAGCAGCAAGGGAATGAGGACATGCCGCACATCCTCGCTTTCTGCCTAGAAGACAGGAGACCCTTGTGTCATGCTAGGCTGTGTGCTCCAGGGACCACCACATCCTAGCTACAGGTTAGGCTGGAGGTTACAGAGAATTAGGTGGAAGGCAGTAATACATTATGCCAACGGGAGTGGAGAGGGGAAGAAGGGAATAGGGTAGGGAGCAGCAAGGATGTAGAAGCTATTTCTGAGGAGCAGGGCAGATGGAGGAATCCTCGTGCAAGGCAGGTAGGGTGGGAAAACTGCATAGACTCCACACAGGAGCCAAAGGTAATTGACAAAAAAGGCCCCAGCTTGAAGTGATATTTCCCAAGCAACAGCATGCAGGACATGGATAATTTTAAGTAGTACAGGAATGAGACTTAACGGTCTCCCACATATGTGTGGCATATACACATCTTTTATTTCTGCCCAGCGATGTAGATTTTCTGTTTATGGCCATGTTAACAGAGTTTCTTTTTGAAATATGCTGATTCAAGTAAGAACGGGAGTGGATGAATAGAAAATAACACTGAGTTAGAAGTCAATGAAGAAGACATGCCCGTAAAAATAAAGCATATGGCCCCCACACGACCCAAGTTTGGGAGCACAGAACTGCACAGGTGGACCCCAACCTGATGGGGCTCCTTTCTTCACTCCACCCTCCCCGCCCCCCCCACCCCGCTGCCTCCCTCAAGCTTGAGCACCAACCTTCTCCAGCTCTCTGAGCAGAATCCGGACCAACACGGAGCTCTTTCCTGGATCCCGTTCCACCTTCTTATGCAGAGACCATCTCCACATGCCTGGGCCAGGAGACAAGGTCATGGCTGAGTGGATGGGAGGCTCCTAGAGGCTATTCCTCTGAGCCCTGGGTCCTGGAGTGTGATTGGCCAGCTACATCTGACCCTGTCGTCAGAGCTGACCCCAGGTGCACATGGTAAGCTCCTCCCATGGCTCTTTCTGGACAGTGAGCTCCCAGAAAACAAGGGGAGAGGCCACAGGAGGGGGCTGAGGTGTGTGCGTGGAGCGTGGATATCTGCAGCCCAGAGCCCTAGCCACCTGTTGAATGCTTCCAGGTCCTAGAGGAGAGTTTTGTTTGGAAGTGAAAGTGGGGAAGGTGACCAGGAAAGAGGGTGGTAGAGCCACAGTATGGCCGTCCATACTTATCTGAGACTTCAATTTTCTGTGCTTTCAATTACCCACTGCCAACTATGATCTCAGCGTACTGACTCTAGGAGGGTTGGACCAGGAAGCAGAGAAGCATCGGGTAGATTTTCATAAGAAGACAGCTAGACTGGAAATCCCTCATCTGAGAACTCTGGGCCTTGGCTTTTCCTGGGGCAGCGCTGGCCAGATGGGATGGGGTCGGGGGAGAGTGGAGATAGGGGGTAGAAGGTGTCAGGAGTGGTTGCTTTCTGCTCTAGCTCTTACCGCGATTACTCTGGAGGGCTGGGGTTGGGGTATTGAGCTCTCGGAGCACAGCCTGCACACTCCTCTGGAAGTCCAGCTCCACATCTGAAAGCGGGGGAACCTTGAGGTCAGGATATGTGGTGCTCAGCCCATCTGAGCTCACTGCTGCCCTTGCCGCCATCCTCAGGAGAAAATGCTTAGCCATCCTATAAACCTTAAGAGGCACCAGTGGTACTCCATCCAAGAGTTCGCAGCCAGCACTCTGCTCTGAGCTAAGCTGGAAGATAGTATTCCTATCAGTATTTCTGTGTTCTTTGTAAAACCAGCATTTTGAAAAATGTAGATATTTGGCAGTATAGTCCCTGCTTACCCGAGACTTCTCCTTATATGGTTTCAGTTACCCACCACCAACTATGGTCTTAACATATTAAATGGAAACTCCAGAAATAAATAATTGATGAGTTTTAAATGGTTTGTTGCTCAGAGGAGCATGGTAAAATTTCATGCCACCCTCCTCCATTACTCATTAGTAGTAATATTGATTACCAGCTAAACTATCTTAGTATAGCAGTGCTTGTGTTCTAGTAACTTTTTAAAAAATTTGGTGTGTGACCCAGGAGGTGATGGTGCATGCTCTTAATCTCAGGATTCAGGAGGCAGAGGCAGACAGATCTCTGTGAGTTCTAGGCCAGCCTGGTCTACAGAGTCAGTTCCAGGACACCCAAGGCTGCACAGAGAAACCCTGTCTCAAAAAACCTCTCCCCAACCCAAAAATTTTTGGTGTGTGTGGGGGCATATGCATGTGTATGTATGTACATGTGTGTTCAGGTGTGTGCACACATGCACATGTATATGGAGGTCAGAGGAGGATGCTGAGTGTTCTGCTTTGTTATTACCACCTTAAACCTGTGTCTTACCCAGGTTTCCTCTGATGTCTTATTGGAGATAGAGTCCTAACAAATGACAACATCCAAAATCTAGATACCCTTCCAATGATGACCTGCCAGTTTCCAGGCTTCATGTTCTCTTACATTAGTCAGATAAGACAGGTTAAGTCTTAAAATTAAAACACTTTCTTCAATTTGTAATTTTATTACTGTGTGTATGTGTAGAGATAGGTGTGTGTATGTTGTATGCATGTGAGTGTAGGCACATGTGTGCATTGGTGTGTTGTGGAATATTATTTTAGCTAGGCAAAGATGTGCTACATTTATTTATGCTGTGATGCTGTGAGCTGCCGTGGGGGTATACAGAGGTGACAACTGATATTTAACAATTCAACCCACCAGACATGTAACTCCCTGCTGTGGAAACCACTAGGCAAAGCCGTGGGGTCACTGGCTGTAAATGACCGCTTGCTCCTGTCTGTAATTTCTCTCACGTGTCACTTCATTCCTTCCCTAAGAACAGCTCTGGATGTTTCCCCACTGCTTGCATGCTTATCTCATGTAAATATTCCACTTATTGGGCACACATATAGCTGTGGATGGTCAGGAAGATGATTTCTGCTTAAGAGTATATTTCTGATGAGTAGAAATAATACTAGGATATTTTTCATAACTCAGACTGACATAGGAGAATTCTTAGTCACAAAGACAGCCTTTTACAAGGACAGCTAATTTTTGACAAATTTTAGAACAAATTCAAAGCAGACTGATTGCCCATAGAGACAAACACACGAGGTCATTTTCCTAGATGTTTTGCTGATTCAAGGTCAGAGCTTTGGTCTGCATAGTCTGCACATACTCCCTACTATTCAATTAGTCCAGTTAACTAATTGTTTTTTTTTAAAGATTTATTTATTTATTATGAAGACAGTGTTCTACCTGCATGTATGCCTGCAGGCCAGAAGAGGGCACCAGATTTCATTACAGATGGTTGTGAGCCACCATGTGGTTGCTGGGAATTGAACTCAGGACCTCTGGAAGAGCAGTCAGTGCTCTTAACCTCTGAGCCATCTTGCCAGCCCCACTAATTGTTATTGTTAAGTCTTGAATTACAATGTCATTTTCTGTCTGAGAACTCTCACCAACTTAGAGCTATGTGCATGGCCAAACATTACTCATTGGCCAGTCAATGTGACATTGCTAGTCTGAGAAAAACTACATGATGTATCTTGTGTAATGAGAAAGGATCAGGCCCTGAACATGTAATATGTAATTGTCCAGAGTTTGGCTGTGAGAGGAGTGGTATGTAGAGCTATGTAGAGGGCTGCTGTTGAAAGAGATAGGCAGAGGTGTGAGTGTGTGTGTGTGTGTGTGTGTGTGTGTGTGTGTGCTGAGTGAGGGATGTAGCTGAATGGGCAGAGAGAGAAGGCTTGAGAGATGAAGAAGAAGTGTGAGAAGTAAATGAGTGTAAGAGTCAGTAAAGAGTGAGTGTGTGTGTGCGTGTGCACGTGTGTGAGAGTGAGTGTATGTGAGTGTGAGAGAAGGAGCTGTGTGAAAGAGCTGCTGCTGCATGGAACGGTGTACAGTGCTGTGTGGTAGGGAGCTGTGTAAATGAGATGCACAGCTGTGCTGTGTGGAGATTGAAAACAGTGGAGGCAAGGAGCATGCAGGTGCACAGAGAAGAGACGCAGAAGAGAAGGGCATGTAAAAGAAAGAGTGCAGCCTGGTGAAAATAGATGTAGCTGTGTGTAGAGATGTATGACCGTGTAGGAGAGAGACGTATGTGTGTAAGGAGAGATAGGTAGCTGTATGTGAAGAATGTAACTGTGTGGAGATAGATTTCCAGAGAACATTTTTAAGATGAAGTAAAAGAGAAAGTTCTTCTCAGAAAGCATCTGTGTTTTCTTATTTTTTTCCCCTCAGATAGAGAAGAATTTTCCCCAAGCATTCACTGCATTCGTGGATTTTTTTTTCATATCTTGGGTGCTGACTGGAGGGCTGGCCCTTCCAAGTCAGTCATACTGTGGAATATTTCTTTAATGTGTAAAGGTGTGCTACATTTGTTTCATCTTGCCTGCCTATGGCACCTGATTGGCCTAATAGAGAGCTGAATGGCCAATAGCTAGGCTGGAGAAAGGATAGGTGGGGCTGCCGGGCAGAGAAAAGAAACAGGAGGAGAACTACAGGCTGGGGAGAGAGGAGAGAAGAAGAGAGATGCTTGGAGCAAGAAGCGGGCGGCTGCCAGACAGACAGACAGACAGACATAGAGACAGCAGGAAAGTAGCACATAAAGAAAGTAAAGAAATGTAAAAAGCCCCAAGGCAAAACAGATGAAGAGGAACAGGTTAAGTTATAAGAACTAGCAAGAAAAGCGCTAAGCTAAGGCCAAGCATTCAAATTAATAAGTCTTCGTGTCATAATTTGGGAGCTGGTTGGTGGCCTAAAAGAAAAAGCCTGCTCCCAACTTTTGCCTGGCGATCTTGTCTGCTACCAATTTCCAGGAGGATCTATATATGTTTTTCTTTGGGTTCACCTTATTACTTAGCTTCTCTAGGATTGCGAGCTATAGGCTCAGTGTCCTTTGTTTATGGCTAGAGTCCACTAATGAGTGAGCACATACCATATTCATCTTTTTGGGTCTGGGTTATCTCACTCAGGATAGTGTTTTCTATTTCCATCCATTTGCATGCAAAATTCAAGATGTCATTGTTTTCTACCACCGAGTAGTACTCTAATGTGTATATGTGCCACACTTTCTTTATCCATTCTTCCATTGAGGGGTATCTAGGTTGTTTCTAGGTTCTGGCTATTACAAATAATGCTGCTATGAACATAGTTGCACAAATGCTTTTGTAGTATGATTGGGCATCTCTTGGGTATATTCCCAAGAGTGGTATTGCTGGATCCTGAGGTTGACTCCCAATTTTCTGAGAAACCGTCAAAGTGGTTGTACAAGTTTGCATTCCCACCAGCTCCCCTTACTCCACATCCTCTCCAGCAAAGTTGGGAGTATGGGGGTGGGGGTGGGGGAAAGGGGAGAGAGGGAGAGAGGAAGGAGAAGGGGAGGGTTGGGGAGAGCTTGGGGGAGTGGGATGGTTGAGATGGAGGAAGGACGGATATGGGAGCAGGGAAGGAGATATCTTAATTGAGGGAGCCATTTTGGGGTTAGTAAGAGGCTTGGCTCTGGAAGGGTTTCCAGGAATCCACGGGGATGATCCCAGCTAGGACCCTGGGCAGTGGAGGAGAGGGTGCCTGAACTGGCCTTGTCCCGTAGTCAGACTGATGACTATCTTGAATATCACCATAGAACCTTTGTCTGGCAATGGATGGAGATAGAGACAGAGACCCACATCAGAGCACTGGACTGAGCTCCCAAGGTCCAGTTGAAGAACGGAAGGAAGGAGAATATGAGCAAGGAAGTCAGGACCACGAGGGGTCGGTCCACCCACTGAGACAGTGTGCCTGAACAAAATGGGAGCTCACCAAATCTAGCTGGACTGGGACTGTACAAGCATGGGATCAAACTGGACCCTCTGAACATGGCTGACAATTGGGGCAGACTGAGGCACCAATGATAATGGCACTGGGATTTGTCTCTACTGCGTGTACTGGCTTTTTAGGATACTATTCTATTTGGATGCATACCTTCCTAAGCCTGGATGGAGTGGGGAGGGCCTTGGACTTCCCACAGGGCAGGGTACCCTGCCCTCTGTTAGGACTGGAGGGGGAGAGGATGAGTGGAGGAGAGGGAGG